>RQWE01000171.1:2610-19178 GCA_004028395.1 Leptographium galeiforme
GGGGCGCGGCGCAGCAAGCACAGCGTCGAGGACAAACCCGCGATTTGGATGGTCGTCAAGTCGTCCAATGAGTTTAGCGGGGAACTGTCCCCTCTCCGGGCTTAGTTATGGATGCCCGCCCCATTGGGCAGGTCGGTCAGGTGGGGCCGGATCAAATACAGACGGCCAACGGCCCCAAGCTTCGCTGACGTGCTTTTTTCGGAATAACCAAAAAAAGAACGGCAACGGACCAACCGAACCCTCGAGCACCACCCCCCCTCGTTCACGGCCATGCCTCGACCGGTCCTGCCTGCGCCGGCTCGGCTGGGCCGTCTGTCCGCGTCCCTGTCGACGACGACGGCGGCGACGACCACGGCGCCCAGACGTTTCCAGGGACTCTGTCCTCGTGCCGGCAGCCTACGACCACGCATCCGCCAGACGACCTTTTGCCCGGCTATGGCGGCTCAGGCGGCTCCGTCGGCTCCGGCGGCTCGACGTCCCTTTTCCGCTACACCCGCTCGTCCCGCACCCGCACCCGCACCCGCACGCGCCGCCGCTCCCTTGACCGAGGCCCAGTACCACGACCTTGCCGACGACTACCTCGAGCGCATGGTCGAGCGCCTCGAGGCCATGCAGGACGAGCGCGAGGACGTCGATGTCGAGTTCTCCGCCGGCGTCCTCACCCTCTCCTTTGCCGCCGCCGCCGGCCACGGCAGCCGCACCTATGTCGTCAACAAGCAGCCGCCCAACAAGCAGATCTGGCTGTCGTCCCCCATTTCCGGACCAAAACGCTACGACTGGGTGCTGGACGTCGGCGAGGCCGGCCAGGGCGACTGGATCTACCTCAAGGACGGCTCCTCGCTCAACGGCATCTTCCGCGACGAGATTGGCGTCGACCTAGACGAGGCCGACCCCGACCACGGTTTATGAGTGATGAGCAGACGGTCTTGTTTTCTTTTCCTGTTTTCTGTTTTCTGTTTCTTCTTCTCCCCCTTGACCCATGGGCAAGGCAGGCCCCAGTGTAGCGATAGAGATGATAAATGCATGGCCACTCATTCTGTTCAATCGTCCCCCCCCCCCCCCCCCAAACGCCGAGACGCCCCTGAAGATCTGCTCGGCTCACCTCCTGCCTTGCCGCTGTCCTTGTGCGGCGTCCTCTCCGTCTGCGGATCCGGCCTGCTCGTCCTCGGCATCGTCGTCACGGTCATGGTCTGCGCCTGCGCCTGCGCCTGTGCCCGTGCCTGTGTCCGTACCCGCGCCCTCGCCCGCCGTGTCCTCCTCCTTGGCCATGACCCCTTCGAACTGCGACCATAGCGCCTCGACGGACGAGAACTCGTTGCCGACCTAGGGGGGAAAACGAGAAAGACGTCAGAACGGCGGAACGCACAAGCACATTTCCGAGACCGGAAAGAAAAGGCCCCACGCACCGTGATGACGGCCTCGAGCGACCGGTTCAGCTTGTTAATGTTGGCCAAGACATGCTCAAACGACAGGGCAATCTCGCCAATGAGAATCTCGCGCTGCTGCTCAAAGTACGTCCGCTTGGCCGCGTTGGTCGCCACCGGCCGCCCGCCCATGGCGGAGGGCGCCCGCACGTTGCTCGACATGTCGGCCGTGTGGATAGGGAGAAGGGGGGGGGGGGGGGGGGCGGCTTCCGTGTTCCGTCGTTGGGACACGCTGATGCTGACGCTGGCGGGGCTTGGGCGTTCTTTAACCCAAATCCAGAAAAACTGCCGGCAATCGTTTTCCGGTCATCGGAATTCACGCGACGCGTTGGGGTCGATGCGGGGTTTCGCAGCACGGGGCCCACATCCCTTGGTACGGTGCATTGTACGGAGTACTCGTACGCCGTAGAGTCGACTACGTCCCAACATCTCACTGGTCGCAACACTCGATTTTTAATCGAAAAAGCTGATATTCGGCTACTACATGTACAACTTCCCGCAATCCGTGCAATCATATCCCTGAGCCCATCATAGTGGATGCTCGCCCAATTTGTCGGCTTGTTTTTTTTTGGAGTATTTTCGTTTTTACTTTCTTGGTTGCCGCAAGCCGCTTATGCGAGCTTGATGGCCACAGACTTGTTCTGCGTGTAGTTGAGCAGGGCCAGCTCGCCGAGCTCGCGGCCAATGCCGGACTCCTTGAAGCCGCCAAAGGGCAGCTGGTGGTGCAGCATGTTGTAGCCTGGACGGTCAGCAGAGGCACAGACAAATTTTCATAAAAATTAAAGGAATAAAACTCACAGTTGACCCAGACGGTGCCGGCGTGCAGCGCGTTGCTGACCGTGATGGCGGTGTTCAGGTTGGTGGTGTGGACGGCAGCAGCCAGGCCGTAGTTGGAGTCGTTGCCCAGGGCAATGACCTCCTCGGCGTTCTTGAACTTGGAGATGGCGCAGACGGGGCCGAAAATCTCCTCCTGCATGATCTTCATGTCCTGGCGCACATCGGCAAAGATGGTCGGCTGGATAAAGTAGCCCTTCTTGCCGTGGCGGGCACCGCCGGTGACGACGGTGGCACCCTCTTCGGTGCCGGCCTTGATGTAGCCCATGATGCGGTCAAACTGCAGCTGGCTGACCTGGGGGCCCTGGAAGGTGTCCTCGGCGAACGGGTCGCCGACCTTGTTCTTCTCGGCGCGGGCCTTGAAGGCGGCGACGAACTTGTCGTAGACGCCCTCCTGCACGTACACGCGCGAGCCGGCGCAGCAGCACTGGCCGTGGTTGTAGTAGATGCCAAAGTTGACCCAGTCGACGGCGTTCTCAATGTCGGCGTCGTCAAACACAATGTTGGGCGACTTGCCGCCGAGCTCGAGCGTGACCTTTTTGAGGTTGGACGCGGCGGCGGCCTTCATAATGGTGCGGCCAATGACGGTCGAGCCGGTGAAGGCGACCTTGTCGATGCCCATGTGGGCCGAGATGGCGGCACCGGCAATCTTGCCAAAGCCCGAGATGATGTTGAGCACGCCGGGCGGGAAGCCGGCCTCCTTGACGAGCGTGGCAAAGAGCAGGGCCGACAGCGGCGTCTGCTCGGCCGTCTTGAGCACAATGGTGTTGCCCGTGGCCAGGGCGGGGCCGATCTTCCAGGCCAGCATCAGCAGCGGGAAGTTCCACGGGATGATCTGGCCGCACACGCCCAGCGGCTCCTGGCGCGTGTAGTGGAAGGTGTCGGGCGAGATGTCAATGGTCTTGCCCTCGATCTTGTCGGCCCAGCCGCCATAGTACCGCAGGCAGCCGGCGACGGCGCCGACGTCGCCGCGGGCCATGGTGATGGACTTTCCATTGTCCAGCGACTCGATGGAGGCGAGCGCGTCCAGGTTCTTCTCCACCAGGTTGGCCAGGTTGGTCAGGTAGATGCCGCGCTGCTGCGGTGTGGTGGCCTTCCACGAGCCGTTGAACGCCTTGCGCGCCGCCACCACGGCAATGTCGACATCCTTCTCCGACGCCTCCTGCACCGAGCAGATCACCTCCTCGGTCGACGGGTTGATGACCTCGAACGTCTTGTTCTCGACGCCGGCAATGAACTCGTTGTTGATGAACCTTTTGAGTTAGTATCGGATCGCGCCCTTGGTGCCATCACACAAAGGCACACTCACAGGCCGGTGGGCAGCGTCAGCTCGCCCGTGATGGGCGTCTTGATCTTGACGGAAAGAACCATGTTGAAAAAAAGAGGGGGTATAATTTGGAAAGAGGGCTAGCAGACGAGTAGAGGAAGAGCTGGAGAAGAGTAGAGAGGGATGAGCGATGAGCGATGAGCGATGATGATCCAGAATCGAGAGGGGTTTCCCTGCTGGGAGGGGGGACAGACCTAATATACAAGACCAAACGTCATGGAGAGCAGGCCCAAGGCGGAGTAACAATCGGGGTTCTCCCCTCGGCGCAATGGCAAGTCCTACGAGGGCCCACTGACCAGGGCGGCTCCGCACCAGGGTCGAGCGTGTCCCTCTTTGGACACACCCCCCTTCCCCGCATCGCTGCCCAGCTACGAATAACAGATCTATCAGACACCCCTCGGGCGGAACGCCCTGCGGCTCCGCCTGACCCCTAAAATGCGAGAGGGCGGGCTAACGGCTGTTTGCTGGTCTCCCTGTGTCTCCTCTCCCCCCCTCACCACACCGACCAGGCCCGAGAATAGGGCACATGACGGGTCGGCTGGACCGGACACCCCCTTTCCCCCTCATTCGACACCCATCCTAGCGGCTCTGTGTTTCTCGGTCATTCGCTATTCTTTCGAATCCTGTAGGAAAAATGGTCTGTTCAACTACAGAGTGACGCCGTCGCGTATCTCACCGCGAGCAAGAACGGCGATTTTTGGCTTGCTCGTCGACTCGGGGCAATAGAAGGCGACACAGGTCGACCTCCGCAGTCCAACGCCCACCACAAAAACCGCTCCCCGCAGTGAAACAACGGGGTAGCAGCAGGCCAGGTGCTATCCCCGCCGTAGACTAGCGCTGCCATGTTTTTGCTTCTCGCTGTTCTCCAGACGGCGTTCATAAAGCGGGCGGAAATAACCAGGAATCCGCCAAGCCGAATACCGCTGGAGGCTGGGGGCTCCTTGTCACCGAGGCAAGTTGTACTTGTAATCAGGGCTCCGTCGAGATGCTGTGCAAGTCTCACCTCGCAGTGACCACAGCGCAACATCCGGTGACAAGGAAAACAGAAAGTGGCTACGATGGGTGCGCTAGACGGTGGAAAAAGTCGGTTTGCCTCCGCATGTCCGCCCCAGACGGGGTAAAAGTTTTAAGGATTAGTCGACCTGCCCGCAGATACGCAAATATGCTAAAAGCACGGCTACGGAGCACGGCAGACAGAGGACGGGGTGCATTAGTAATACGTGTAGTCAGCATGGCAAGACTCTGACTCTGGACATGTGGCTGAGTACGCGGCACCGCCACTTGCGTGCTGAGTAAGTGGGCCGTCCAATCAGATGGCCAACAGTAGACAACACGTGCGCATGAGAGTTCTAAAGGTTTTTTTTTTTAAGAGGTCGAAGAAAGTCTTGAAAGAAAGTGTGAAATAGAAACGATTTTTTCAAAACTCCCAGACATTGCGATCAAGTCAATTGGCGAATTTACGTCACTTTTGGGCGACGCCAAGACGGATCTGTGTATCAAAAGGCGGTATCCTGGCCGGGGCAAGATTTGAGGGCAATTTTTCTCGGATCAATCCGGAAAATCCATAATTTTTAATTTTTCCGTTTCTGCCACCAGATAAGTCTTGCCATTGCTACGTCTACGTCAACGGCAGCCGACAGCAACGAGCGACACCGGACAGCCGACGGCACGCGGCGACTGGGGGACCCTCTGAGAAGGAATCTAGAATTTTGGATTTATTTTTGACCTGATACGCGGCCGGGCTCTATGGCAGACGCCGGGGCCGCCACAGCAGGTGCTGCGCTGGCTGCCCCTCCAGCCGGCGCAGTGCCGACACAACTGATGGGTAGGAGTCTGTCGGGGCCGGGATGTGCGCAGACGGACGTGGCTGACGGGGGGGCATGTGCGACGGCGTAACAGACTTTACAGAGGAGCCGATGCCCGACGCTACGAGCCTGTCGGAGGGCCTGTACGAGTCGCTTCAGAATGCGCTCAAGCGACAATGGGCCGACGAGCCGGCTGTCGCGCCTGAGAACAACCAGGGCGGCCAGGGCGGACATGGCGGCCAGAACGACCAGAACGGCCAGAACGGCCAGAACGGCCAGAACGGCCAGAACGGCCAGAACGACCAGGGCGGCCCGAACGACCAGGGCGACGCCAAGCGGGTCAAGGAAGAGCCGGCGGACGACCTGATGGATGCGGACGCGGGCTGGGACATTGGGGCCCTGCTGGAATCCGCACTCGGGGGCATGGACCCGCTGGTGGCCGAGCCGGCCATGTCGATGGCCGAGCATGCGGACGGGATCGCGGCCGGGATCGCGGACGGGATCGCGGCCGGCACGGCCGGGGCTGCTCACCACGCGGCGGATCCGGCCACGGACGCCATGGCGGCCCACGAGAACACGGGCTCGATGCTCGAGACGCTCGGCTCGGCGGCCAGCGACGGCCCGCTGGCGAGTGGCTCTTCGCTGTGGGAGCCCAAGAAGATGCGCTTCTCGCAGAACCCCACGTACATTATGCGGTCCATGGGCCTGCCGATGCTGGGCAGTCTGGCGGTGCAGATTCTGCACGCGCTCTGCGAACGGCCGCGGTGCGAGGGCCTGGGCAGCCTCACGTCGGCCGACACGGAGACGGGCCGCAGCTACCGGGCGCTGCGGGCGACGTTTTGCTGCGCGCGGCGCATGTTCTCCGAGTCGGCGGCGCTGCTGATCCCCGAGGAGCTGGACATTAAGGAGCTCGGCGACCAGGAGACGATCCAGATGGCCAACATGGCGACGATCTGCGCGAGCGTGTTTGCCGCCGACGACGTGCCGCTGCTCGACATGCACGACCACTTTCTCATGACCTTTCTGCCCGAGTCGGGCGCGCTCACGTCGGACCTGGCCACGCTCTTTCTCGGCCTCAAGTTCCGCACCCTGGCCGAGGAGTTCCGGCGGCTGCCCGACGACCAGCAGCGCGGCGACTTTCTCGAGCGGCTCTTCCCGGCCAACCTCGAGGACCAGCTCAAGCAGCTGCACCCGGACATGGCCCTGTCCGGGCAGGAGCTCGTCTTTCTGCGCGACATGATGGCCGCCAAGGACATGTTGCTCGAGGCGGCCAAGACGGAGCAATCGCGGAGTGCGTGTTTTTCTTTTTTTTTCTTTTTTTTCTTTTTCTTTTTTTGCCATTCTTTATCCCCTTTTGTTCTCACTAACCATGCAGGCGAGCTGACCGACAACTATCCGCTGGACACGTTCCGCGACGAGCTGAGCGCCTTTCTCAAGGCCAACTCGGACATTGTGCTCAAGTACGCCGAGACCCACAACATTGAGATCCCGACCGAGGAAGAGGCCGTGTCCGAGGACCAGATGATGAGCGATGCGCTGGCCGAGGTCGGCGCGAGCCTGTCGTCCATTTTCGGGACCGACGCCAAGGACATGGCGCCGCCGCCGACGACCATGGCCGGCGACGACTACAGTGGCACGCACTCGGCCGAGACCGTCTCGCTGGCAGAGCACCTGAGCCAGAGCCTCCAGGCGGCCGTGCCGACCAACGGCGTGGCCGCGGCGGCCGTCTCGGGGTCTCTGGGGGCCTTGGGGGCCTCGGGGGCCTCGGGCACGGCCGATCTCAGCGGCCTCACGATGCTGCTGCGCGAGAAGCTCAGCCAGGAGACGCACAATGTGCAGGCGACACAGCCATCACCCGTGACGGCCGCGAATGGTGAGTTTTTTTTTTTTTTTTTTTTTTTCTTTTTCTAACTGGCAGCCGCCCTCACGAGCATGCAAAACACCTACGCCAGCCAGCTGGCGCTGTACCAGAGCCGCACGCCGTCGTTTGTGCGGCAGCCCCTGGCTCCGCCGCCGCCGCCGCCCCCGGCCGAGACGACAACGTCCAACAGTGCCAACGGCCTCTTGCCGCCCAACCAGACGTCGCCGAGCGCGGTGCTCTACCAGCGGGCGCGCCAGGCCGCCGCCACCAAGACGGTGGTGCACGTCCGGCGCGAGGGCCTGCACAGCACGCGGCGGCCGTGGACGCCCGACGAGGAGCAGGCGCTCATGGCCGGCCTCGACATGGTCAAGGGCCCGCACTGGTCGCAGATTTTGCAGCTGTTTGGCGCCAACGGCACCATTTCCGACATTCTCAAGGACCGCAGCCAGGTCCAGCTCAAGGACAAGGCCCGCAACCTCAAGCTCTTCTTTCTCAAGACCAACTCGGAGATGCCCTACTACCTCCACTGCGTCACCGGCGAGCTCAAGACGCGCGCCCCCAGCCAGGCCGCCCGCAAGGAGGCCGAGGAGCGCGCCCGCGTCAGCTCAAAGGACGAGCAGGCCCGTCTCAACGGCATCATGACCCTGGCCGGCGGCCTGCACGACAAGAAGATGGGCAAGGCCGACGGGCCGGCCACCACATTGGCCACCACCTTGGCCACCACCTTGGCCACCACACTGCCTACCGCCACATCCTCCACCACGCCGGCGGCCCTGGCCACGGCCCCGGCGCAGAAACCGCTCTATTCACCCTCCACGACACGGCCCCCTCCCCCCGCCGGCCTCGCCCGCTTCGGCACCACCCCGTCCGCACAGCTGCCCGCCGTCCAGGCCGCCCTCGCCGCCATCCGCAACGCCGTCCCCGCCGCCGCCATGGTCCGCACCGCCTCCGCCCCCCCGCGCGTGCCCAACGTGTCCGGCCTCGCCGCCGCCGTCGCCGCTGCTGCGGCCGGTCGGCCCTTTGCCACCACCGGCAGCCTGCCCGCCACGCCCGCCGGATCGCCGCCCGGCGCCCTGGCCCCTCAATCGGCCGGCGCCCATCACTCGCCCCCGTCGACCACCGCCCCGTCCCCCCGGCCGCTGGCGGCTATCGCCCACGTGCCGTCGCCGGCGCTGCTCCAACTCCAACAGCTGCACCAACTGCAACAGCTGCAGCAACAACAAGCACAGCAGGCACAACAGGCACAACAGGCACAACAGGCACAACAGGCACAGCAGGCACAACATACACAGCAGGCACAACATACACAACAACCGCCACAACCGCCCCAACACCAACTGCCCAGGTCCGTCTCGCTGCCGGCATCACACCCCCTCCAGCAGCTACAACAGGCCCTGCAGCAGCCCTCGCCCCAGAACGCACCCGTCGACGGCTCGACGGGCCTCCACCAGGACTACGGCCATCACGTGCAGCAAGGGCACGCGGAGCCCGCCCCGCCCAAGCAGGAGAGTCTGGAAGAGGCGGTCATGCGGCTCAAAGAGCTCGAGTGAGATGGCATCGGCAGGGGCTTCGTTTCCTCTTACGGAAACTCCCCTCTCTTGATACATGTCTCTCGTCGCCATGATCGGGCACGGCCACAGAGCCGTCCCGACAGCGACCTTCTCGAGCCGGCCGGCATTGCTATATATACCCGCCCACAGACTGATTCGCGGAGCTTCACTGAACGGCTCCCGGTCCGCGGACGTGACGTTCAAAGGCAGAAAGTATCCCACAGGTACTACGGCAACGGAAATTCGAATGGAAATTCGGACGGAAATACCCCTTTTTATATGATTTACTGGTCTTTTTTGCACGTTTTGCGTTGCGCTGCGCTAGGATTGGACAATTCTTTGCGAAAATAGTGATTGCAGCTCTACGGAGTACTTGGTTGCTAGAGACAACCCATAGACTGACGAGCACGGACCGCGGGACGATCCCAGAGGGCGAGTGTCTCAACGGCAAAATAAAAGCGTTATAAATGAATCCAGAGAAATACGCCGTTATGAAAGAGCACGATCGGCAAGCTGTCCCAGGAAGTTGGCAATGTCGTCGATCTGCTCCGGCTCTTTGAACGACCCCGATTCACCCTCTGTGGGCTCATACTCGTGCCAGTGTACGGGGAAGCCGATGAGAGAGAGCACATCACGGGCCGCCTCGCCCAGCTCGATCGGCGCAAATTGGTCGTCCAGGCTGTGGCCCAGGTAAATGGGCGTCTCCAGCGACGGCATGGGCATCCCCGCCGGGTCGATTGCTTCCTCGAGGCGACGCAGCGGACCCTGCACGACATCGGCGCCTGGAAAATCCATGGCAAATTGGCTTTCGTCGTACTCGCTGTCGTCGCTGTCCTCGGCTGCTTCGCTGTCGTCGGTACTGTCACTGTCGTCGTCGCCACCAACGACGCCGTCCAGGAAAAACGGCTGCGGGAGAGGCAAGTTCGGCGGCAAGGCCGGGGGGGCCGCCAGAATACCATTCGCGGGGGACGCCGGGGGAGGGTTCGGAGGGGATCCCGGGGGCGAGCCCGGGGGCGAACCCGGGGGCGGACCCTGGCCGGGTGCAGTAAAATCCGGGGGGGGCGTCAAGAGGTTGCCTGCAGAAACCCTCGCGCTCTCCGCCTCCTCAAAGTCGTCGATCGCGTCGCCGACCACCGACATCACCAGCGACTTGACCTCCATGACAAACGGCAGCCACGTGTTGGAGCCCAGAAACCCGCCCAGCGCCATTGGCCGGTCCGCCTCGATCAGGAGCGCCCACAGCGCCGCGGCACCGCCCTGGCCCACGCCGCCCAGCACCAGCCGGTCCGCCTGTCCGTCCAGCCGCTCAGTCTCTTCCCGCACTATCTGGAGCACGTGCCAGGCGCTGCCCGCGAGCCGGCCCAGCTCCGACACGTGGCTGGCCCGCCGATCGGTACCGCGGGAGACCAGGAACCAGGCCAGCATCTCCTTGTCCATCTCCTTGATCCAAAAGGGCCGCGACGACGGAAACACCCACCGCCAGTTGGGCAGCCGGTCGAACAGCGACTGGGGCGCTGCGAAGTCGTCGGGCCGGGGCGACAGCCGGGCCCGGCCCAGCTCGGCGGCGAGATCGGCGCCGCTGCATCCGAGCGGCGGCAGCAGCACAGCCGTGTGTGTGTGAATACGGCCTTCTTTCGGCTCAATCGTCCACGAGGGCCGAAAGTCGGTCGGCGAGAGGATGCGGTCGGGCAGGCTTTGGTCGCCCATGTCGGCAAAGGGGGCAACGTTCATGTTCGTGCTGCTTCTGCGGTGAGGTGTGGCGGCAGGGGATGTAGATGATACTGTTAAACCACGAGACATGCAAGTTAAGAGGACACGAGAGTCATTTTCAAGTATCGTCCATTACGGCGTCGACAAGCAGTGGCGGTCTCATCGTTCCTGCCTCGGGTTCATCGCCGCCATGGCAGGTGCGACAGATAGGCTTGGGCACACAAGGAGAGCTGTAACTGCAAACGGCAAGATACGAAGCCGCAAGAGAGAAGCAACCCCCGTCGACATCGGCCAACGACAGCTGACCTGTGCCTTGCAGCCGCTGCCGCCTGCAGCGCGTGCCGTTCCACTGCTCATCGACAGGGACGTTCATGCAGCATTTTCTGCCCACGCTAGGCCCGTCTTCCCTCGACCCATCGCTTCCGCCACGTCCAAAAAAAAAAAAAAAAAAAAAAAAAAGAGGTCACCGCAACAGGTCGCTTTCTGCTGGCCTCACAAGTCAATGGCAACGCAGGTTGCACCGCCACAATGCGCGTTTTGGGGCTCTTTGTGCTGCGAGCGTTCCCGATTTCTCCCTCGGTTTGCCACCAAGGACGACAAGGTTTTTTGTACAGCTCCGTGACCGAGGCCAGAAACAGAGCCGCCGCCTTGCACGCCCCGGATGCCTACCGAGGCGGCTCTGTGTGTTTGTTCGTACAAACATGAGCCAGAATAGGAGCGCGGAAACGCGAAATGTCAAAATTCTCGATTCGCAAAAGGGAGGAACCGATGCACCAACGATGACGAATATTGGCGGGGGGTGAGCAGGCGGCTCGTGCCGACCATCTGTCGTTTCGTGATGCTCATTCAAGCAACCTGATTCGATTCACCAGTCGCATAATATGCATGCGGCGTCTGAGCGGGACTAGATCTGCCCGTATTAGTGCCCGCGCCCGTCAGGGCGCCAATGGCGACGAGGGCCTTGCTGCAGGGGCACCTCTTTGGTTCCTTTAGTGGCCGTCGAGTGGCGTTTTTTAGCTGCCCTTGGCGGACCTTTCAGGTAGGTCACGTTGACTGGCCGCTTTCGGTTGGCCAGCCCCCAGATGCCTCCATCGAGCGAGGCTGTGAACCCCCCCTTCCGATTTTCGTCCTTTGAACTCGCACCCTTTTTCCCCTTGGCCTTGCCCTTTGTCACTTGTCATGGTGTGCCACACCCGACCACGTCTTGTCTGCCGTGTCGCCTTTCTGGCGCTCCCTGACCAGCTGGCCACCGAGCGACTCTGATGACTCGCGAAATCCCTTTTCCCTTTTCGTTTCAGCTCTCGTTCATGCAGCTTAGAGATACTGCCAGAGCTGTGACGCGCAGCCCCCACCGACCATCGTCGGCCTTTTCAGATGGATGGTCGCCTATGGAGAGGCCGGCTGGCCTCTGGGTGCTCTCATGACGAAGTCCTCGTCAGCAAGTGATGGACAACTGCTAGGCCATCATCCGGCACAACTAACTTCACTGCGTCACCTGAGCGTACAGCCCCTTGGCGGTTTTGCGCGACGGGCCTTGCACTGTCTCACTGATTTGCGCGGGAAAACGTCACCGTGTTCGGTCAATTGCCTTCAAGGTGGCGGGCGTACTTAAAGAAAGGCTCCGACGCCTGCTCTTTCCTTGCGAGTCTCTTCTGCTCTCTATCTCCTTCTCCATTATACCATATTTACGCGTCGTGCTTTTAATTCTCTGTTTCCAAATCGTTTGAAAAAAGACCAACCATCGTCGACCCTTGCCACGATTCGACATCAAAGAGACACAAAAGCAAAAGTGAATGCTTTCCACTTCCAGAATTCACGCAGGGCTCATTGTTCGTTTCAGAATTGTCCTTGAGCCGGCCATTCACTCTTTCAGCGCCACATTCCTTTCAGCAACCTGTTCAAATTTTCTAAAGTGAATTCTTCTGAACAGAATATAAAAAGCAAGCCCGCCTGTTCGTGAACACGTCGTGCGCAATATATACCAGAGTTCTTCCGGACAACAGTCCGCCCGCACATCACAACTCACATCTCATATCTCACAATACCCAACTTATAACCTACATATACCCGCCTTTCAAACCTACAACGAACATCGACATCATGTGCGCCTGGGGAATGTCCAACCTCCTGCGGTCGGGCCGATCGGCTGCCATCGGACACGAGTACGTTTCATACAGCACTCGCACCAGCTCGTCCAACCGCCGTCACAGCCACAGCCGGCCCGCTCCTCTGGCCTACTCCGTCCCGACCTATGCCAATACCACTTCTAGACCGGGCCCCTCCCACAGCTCCCGATATTACTCGTCTGCTCCACGCACTACCAACGTGGACCCGTGGACGCCACCGCCGCGGACCCCCTCATACGCCCCCAGCCGGAGCCACAATATCAACACTACCAAAAATGCTTACAGCACGGCCACTGAAGCCTTCCGGCGCCCTCCACTACGGAGCTACGAGCCACTGCGGGATTCCGATGCGCGACAGGTCCGCTTTGCCGAGCAGGTCGAGTGCATTTATCCCCGTCACAGCTCCAGCCGGAGTGATCGGCCCCTCTATCGCGAGGAGAGGGAGAGCCATGGCCGTAGCCGCAGCCGCCGTGACGAAAGCGAGTTCTATGGGAGACACAGCGACGGCCATCGCGGCTACACCAGACGTGATGACGTCGGCCACAACTATTACAATGACGCTTACGAGCGATCGCCACGGGCGGCCATCCAGCGCCGGAGCTCTCGTATGGATGACGGTGACCGGGAGGACACGCGGCGACGGTCGCGTCGCCACGGCAGCTCGCGTCACGTCGAGGTGAATCTGCGGTACTGATCAAAGACGACCTTCCATCGCTCTTCTTTCTTTTGTCCGGATTCCATTACACTTTTTGGTCTGTTTGGTTTTTGCTGAGAATCGGCATCAGACAAGACATGCGAGGCATGTAGGATGGCAAGGAGATGGATTTCAAAGCGCATAAACCATTAAGATAGTCTGGTATGAACCCTTTTTTTTTTTCAAAAGCATAGAACCGTGTCAACATGATGTGACCATGGGACAGTCAAACTCGGCAGTGGACGCGACATGGCCGGGCGAAGACGGCATCCCGCGAAAATTCGACCAAATGCCGGGGGAATCGTAGATAAGTGGAAGCGAGGATGAATGTCGGCATCTGTTTTCCGGACGGCGGGTTGGCAGGGTGAAGATGCCAATTTGGGAAGAATAGGCGGGAGTGGCCGCCTGCCCAATCCGGCGTCTGAACGGTGTCGTGATTTAGCGTGCGCGCCAGTAGTAGCCAGTAGCTCTTTCGACGGCCTTCTGACGCGATCGCTCAAAACTCGACTCGACGGCCCGCCGGAATCGCAGAGTTGCATCCGACGACACCAAACGATCAAAGAGTCCGATCACCCGACCACACACAACTCGAACACCGCCCTCCCACCCACACGTCACGAGCACCAATACGAGTAACGAGTATGCCGCTGCAAAAGTCCCTGATTGCGCCAAAGGCGCTGGCCGACCAGCTCGTCACCGATGCCAAAGCCGGGTCGGCGCCGACGTTCCTCGTTGTCTATGCCGGCCTCGTCCGCGGCCGCAGCTGGTGCGGCGACTGCCGGGCGGCCGAGCCGCTGCTGGAGCGCAAGTTTGCACAGCGGGACGCCCAAGTTGTCTATGCCGGTGACCCGGCCGAGTGAGCGGCCTCTTTCCTCCCTTCCCCCCACGGGAGGGGGGATCACCCACGCCTGACAAAGACACCAAGAACTGACCACCCACGCCAGATGGAGAAAGCGAGACAACCCGTGGCGCCAGGCCCCCTTCCAGGTCACCAACCTACCGACCCTGCTCAAGGTGACGGCCGACGGGGTAAGGGCAGCCGCTGCGCACACACAACGCACATAATTTCCCAAATTTGTTTTTTTTTATTTGGCCTGGACTAACCAACGAGTCACAGAAATGGCACAAGCTTGTGGAGGCGGACGTCTACAACCAGGCCAAGCTGGACGCGTTTGTCGACGCAGCCTGAGGAGTCGACCAGGGGGGCCAGAAAAGGGGAGGGGGGGTGGATGGGTGGCTCACCGGACACGCACCTGACACGAAACGGAAAACGAGGGCGGGTAATAATAGAGTACGAGTACTCGTACGCGTATGAGCTCGAGAGACCGCGAGCAAAACCAAGTCGCATATCTCACCACCAAACCTCCATGCAGCACAACCCCATTGGCCCTGCACCGCTCCACACATGTTCCGTCTGATCACAATTTTTTTTGCGCCCATCACAGCGAAAAGCCATGCTCGTATCGCCCTCTCTCTCTCTCTCTCTTGCTTGTACAGACAACGTGGCCTCGCCGAAGCGGACCTGTGAGTCATTTGTGCGGATACTCCTCGCACATGTTCTGGACGCCCGGGCGAGAAGAGGCGCGGGCGTCAAGAGGCTCGCGTGCCGTGCCGTTGGCTGCCTAGCGGTCGCCCACCCAAGCCTCTCCACTGCGCAGGCCCACTGGCCAGATCGTGCCCAGACCCAGATGGAGCCCCCCCCCCCGGCAGACGTCGGTTCTTTACCGACCTGGGCTTGCGCAGAGCGGCGGCCTGGCCAGCCAAAACTGCGCGCAACTGTCGGTGAAAGCTCTGTGGCTCGTGCTGCGAATGCTGCGAATGACTCCGTAACGATGCTCCATGCGCTACTGAACACGTGTCTGTCCGAGCCCTTTTTTTTCTTTTTTTTCCTTTTTTTCTTGCCATTGATGGAGTCGCACTCACTGCGTTCTGCGCATGTGCTGCGTACGAGTACGGCGCTTTGGCACTGCGTACAGTAGGACGCACGCAGCATGCCGCATAAGACATACAGAAGGCCGTCTCTTAGTCTCTTACGGAGTAGGCTGCGCATTGCTTAGTGGGGCTGTGTGGGTGGGGGCTTTTCCGGTTATGATCGCTGACAGGCTTACCGCAGGGATGCCCGGTTTCACAACGGAGTAAAAAAAAAAAAACGTTGTAGGATAGGAGTACTCGTAACTCTTGGCCCGTCTGTGCTCGAAACTACGCTGAAAGGGCCTGGCTTCTTCCCCAGTACCGGCGCTCAGCCCTGCAGCCACCCACTAAAGTGCTCGCACGCCCAATGGCCTCTGGCGGGAATGACGGACGAACCCTTGCACCAGGCCCAGAACGGCAAAAGCAGCCAGGGAGGCGGAATACGGAGGGCAAAGCAAGCGGCTGAACAGGGCAAGTCCAGCCCGCAAAAACCAGCAAAAGAAAAGGAAAAAAAGAAGCAGCAAAACAAGAATACGGAGTACAGCGTACCCAAAAAACCATATGCCGAAGAAAAGAAGAAAAAAAAAAGCAAACAACCAGCGCCCCTTACCGAGAAAATCCACGGGAGAGAGACAGATTTGCAAACACGAGCCCGTCAGTCTGGCGGCCAAACCGTTTGGCACGTCTGGCCGACGCCCCCCCCCCCCCCCCCCCCCCCCCCCCCGGCATCCTGGGCACTCACCCTGGCAAACACCCTTCATGCGACCGCCGTGACTCACCTCTTCTCTGGGACACAAACCCCGGCATCTGCCTCCCCATTGGTTGTAGACCCAGCGTCCATTGTTCGCTCTTTCCCGATCCACCCCCCCTTTCTCGGCTCTGCCACCTGCTGGTGCGGGACAACACATTCCTGCCATATGCTTCTCGTAGGCTTCCCACCCCGTCACCCCTAGCGACTCGGCCACGGATCGTGATAGGCTCGTCGTCGCTGGGGGCAAGGCAACCGCTCTGGTCTTTGTTCCGTTTTGTGTGCGCACTGCCACGGACTTTTTGGAGGTGGCTTCACGACAAGCGATTCTCTGAAGAAAAAAAAAAGGCGACTCTAGGCAGGCGCGCCCGGTACCGCAGAATCAAGCGCATGCCAGTTCCGGCTTTCCCCATTCCCAGCAAACTGCTTCGCATCCTGCCTGCCATCCCCACCAACCCGCATTCGCATTGCATTGGCATCTGCGCATATAACTCCTGTTCGCTTCTCCGTTACCCGAGCGTCCCTCCTTTTTTCTCCGACTTTTCCAGCAAACGACGGCACGTTTTCCCCGGCCGCCC
>RQWE01000171.1:19288-46463 GCA_004028395.1 Leptographium galeiforme
CCCCCCCCCCCCCCCCCCCCTCTCTCTCTCTCTTTTGCGTGCCGCGTTTCAGCACCGCCTTCGCCGCTTTCCCCCCTCCCACTAGATAAATACGCCCTTTTTTCGTCGTTTTCGTTCCTTTGACCCCCTTTTGAACAGAGTGGAAAAAAAAAATTTGTCGAAGCGTCGCAGCCCAACCGATCGCCGTCCCCACGCAGCCTCGCCGCTCTTTGAGCCCAACCTGCAGCCCAACCGGTTTCGACCCAAGCCCACATTTCTCCTGTTCCCAATTTGCGAGCGCGCAGAGTCCCCGCAGCATTGCGGCGGTCCCTTATAACTCTCGGGCACCGCTGCAGCAGCGACAGCCAGTCCAGACTTCTCCCCTCCCTCCTCTGTTCACACACCATTCCACCAAACCGACGATAGGCTGCATAAAGCACTATCCCCTTTCCAACTCACAGTGACTCTGTCGATCGTCCGTCTCGTCCGCTTCGTCTATCCCACGAATCGCTTCTGGCTCTTGCGACCCCACGCACCTTACCGCTCACCACTGCGCACCCCAACACGGGCAACGCCCGCAAGTGTCGTCCCAAAGAGGAAACAAGCACAGGAAACCAACACAGCACCTACGGAGAGCCTCTTCCCCACCCCCCAGGATGTCGGACCGCCGGAGGGTCAACTTCCGTGAGTCGCCGCTGTCCAGTGGCGCCTCGTCTCGCTATGCCAGCGACTCGGGTGCCGGCTCGCTGAGCGACTACCCCGGCAGCAGTGCCGCCGGCGCGGGCAGCAACGCCAGCAGCAGCCGCTTTTCCAACTCGGACCGGACAGACCGGACCGCCTTTGCCGGCCACGACCACATGACCCAGTGGCCGGACTTTTCCACTCTGGAAAAGGCCTATGAGGGAGCCGTGACGTCCAAGGACCAGTGGAAGATCCGCGCCCAGAGCCTGGAAAGGGATGCCACCATACTGGAGAAGGAGCTGCAGGACGCCGAGGCCAAGCGGCACGAGGTTGTCGGCCGGCTAAAGCAGCAGGCCGAGGACGACCGCGCGGATTTCGAGGACAAGATCAAGAAGCTGGAGGAAGACAAGGAGAAGCTGGAGGACAAGAACCAGAAGCTCGATGACGAGAACGGGAAACTGGAGGAGGAGAACCGCAAGCTGACGCGGGAGAAGAAGAGCCTGTTTGAAAAGGCCGAGGGCCTGGAAGACGACGTGGCCGCGCTGCGTCAGAAGCTGGCCGAGGCCAACAAGCGCATCAACGAGCTGCAGTGCAACGTGATGCCGCCGTTTGCGGGCGGCGCCAGCCCAGGCAACCCGTCGGCGCTCGAGGGCAGCCGGAGTGCCGACAAGAAGGTGTCGGTGTCGACGAACGGGGCCAGCTCGGGATCTCGCGAGGTCCGCCGGGCGGCCTCGTCCAAGGGCACCAGCTCGGGAAGCGGCGGGTCGGCGAGCAGCAGCAGCACCGCCAAGGTCGCGCGGATGCCCAGCAAGCACGACAACATCAAGGACCCGGCCAAGGAGCAGAAGAAGCGTCTGTCTCAGCGTTTCGAGCACAAGTCCGAGATGGCGCTGACGGCCTCCGGCACCAAGAACGGTGACAGCAACAGCAACGCGTCGTCGTCGTCGTCGTCGAGCTCGCACCGACACCACCACGGCAACAGCAACGGCAACGCCAACAGCGGCACGGTGGTCACCACCAACGGCAATGGCCACCACAGCGGCCGCCAGGGCGGGAGCAACGGCAGCAACGATGGCAGCGCGTCGCGGCCTCCCCGGGCGCGGCGGCAGAGCTTTGTCGAGCCGTTTGGACCGGCCGGTCACGGGCGTGCGGCCGGGCTGATGGCGCCGCCGTCGAGCTCGTCGCTCAGTGCCACGCCGCGGGCGGTGCAGGCGGTGATGCCAGGCCCGGGCGTACCGATTCCGGGCATGTTCCCGTCGCCGTACGGGGCCGGGGCGCAGTTCTTTCCACCGCCGCAGGCGCTGGTGTCGCCGCGCGGCGACGCCAACATGATTGAAGGGACGCGTCCGACGGTCATGATCTACGACGACGCCGTGGGCGACTACGGCTACCAGGCCGAAGGCAACTACTACGCGCACGCACGGGCGAGCCACGCACGATGAACAACGGATGATGGAGGCCGGATGGCCGAGGACGATTTGGGTTCTTGCATTGATTTCACATCGGACGGGAGCCGGAGAGCGGGAAGCATATAGAAGTCGTGGCTTGGGGCGTTTTCCTTGCTTCTGTCTGTTTTTTTTTTTCATTTTTTCATTTTTTTCATTTTTTTTGTTTGCTATTCTTTTGTCTTTTCATTTTGCGTGCTCATCACACATCTGGGAAAGGTGTGTTGGATGAGGGGATCTTGGAAACGGGCTTGTTCGACCTATTGTTCAACCGATGTTCTGTATACGGCCATGTACGTTACGTGGAAGGGAAGGGGAAAAAAGGGGATGGGATAGGGGGGGGGGGGGGGGGGTGAGGGTTGGGTTCTGGGTCCCAGGACGGGCATGTCATGTATGACGGTGAGGACAAAGGGCGATAGAGGGTGTGTGTGCGTGTGTTGAAAGATACCAGGTGGCCCAAGCAGATCACTCGAGCACGGCTAGGCAGCATTTTAGATAGAAGAAGACGTCAGCATTGGCGCATTTCCTTACTCCGTATATTTCCCTACATTTCCATACATTTCCATACATTTCCATATGGCTATTCTTGACTCTTACGGGGCCGAGGACAGAAAATCATTCAGCCTTGCCGGGCCCGTTACGGTAAGAGAGGTCGTATTATCTTACATGGCTGTCAGCTGCTATGAATTAGCCGCCCGTCGTTTGGTGGCCTGTCATACATAGGCTGCAGGGGCTGAGGGGCTGTGTGAGGGCGTGTTTTGCGGAGGTGTGGGTGGGTTATGGAGCCGTTGATCTTGAGTCTGTCGACGAGCGTCGCGACGGTGGCCAGGCAGTTCACATTTCCGTAACGGAGAGCCATACATGAAAAAGATGCATGCATTACCCTGGCTCTCTTTGCCTCCTTTTTTCTAGATACGAGTAAGATACATACATGCCATGCTCCCAATAAAGGTAAATCGCTATTCGGTGGTCAATGGGAGACATTGCAAGAATGGCCTGCAATGGGTCCCCGAAGCCGAAATGCCCAAGGCTGAGCCCCTTGTTTACGAAAAGCGGAAAGGGTTATTGTCCAGCTACGCGTCCAACAGGCTTGAAATCAATAGTGCTGACAGCCATCAGCACTCCTACTTTGATGCCGTCTCGTCGTGCAGACTCAAAATAGCGAATAATGGGCTGACAGGGGGAAGTTGGGGTTTCTGCACACTCTTAGCCACAGAAGGATGCTGTACAATGCCTCCCCCTCTCATGTTCCTATTTACAGCTGTGTAGTTCCCTTCCTAAACAACTTTCCCATGCAACACTTGATCTCTCAACATCATGACTCGCTTCGACATCACCTGTGAGCTGCCTCCCGAGTCTGGCGTCTTTGCCAGCTCGCCCAATGCTCGGGGAACCCTCAACATCATGTGGAGCTGCTTCAGCGTCATTGTCATCTGTACCTGGTCCATCCTACATCTCAACGTGCCACTGCAAACAACATGTCGAACCAAGACCCAGAAATACTCGCGTTCTGCCCTCCGCGGCTTGTGCAAGGTCTTCTGGATGACGGTCAACGTTCTCGCCCCAGAATGGGCTTTGGGGAAGGCATATGCCGACTACCGCTCCATGACATCTATGCAACGCGAGTTTGAACGGTACAAAGAGGAGACTCCCGTCGACAAAGATGTGGTCTGGACGAAGATGCACACCAGTTTTGCCAATCTTGGCGGCTTTACTATTGCTTTCGCGGAGAACACCGCACCGGCTGAGGAGGATAACACTGCTGCGGAACGAAAGTCGCAAGACTTGGCTCAGCATGAAGCAGTAGACTGTGCAGTAGGAGCACAAGCTGCCGACGTCGATGTCGGTGCTATAGATCTCGAGAGTGGACGGCAAAGCGAGGACCCCCAGCAAGCACGGACATCAACCAACGAGGCGGCTACAGCAGCCAAAGCTGCAACCACGACGTCTACTCCTCAGCTCTACAAGCGTATCGACTCTAGTCCAAGGATCGACCAGAGGCAGATTCGAGCCGTTTACCTTTTTGATCGCGCTGACAACATCCCTACAAAGATGTTTGGCGAAGCTCTACATGCGCCTTGCGAATACAACTCTGCCATTGCTGCCAGTGTCCTCGCTGCCAGTATCAGTGAGATGGGCCTGAGCCATCGTGTCACCGACTGGGAGCGCCGGCGCATTTCCCAGATGCCCGTAAGCTGGATAAGGAACGTGCGGTCCCTGCGATCCAACCGCTGGGTCCTAGACGCCAGCCAGCTGCTCTTGGCGCGGCAGATGGGCATCATCGACCGGCTCCCCCGCCTGTCCGAGGACGAGATTGACGACCGGAACAAGGGCGACATCATCGTTAAGCTGATCGCCGTCGTCCAGATCCTGTGGTTCGCGCTCGACTTGATCGTGCGCCTGGCCGCTCCCAAGAACAGCACGCCGACCACGCTGCTGGAGATTATGACCTTTTCGTATGCCGTCTGCACTTTCTTTACGTACTTGCTGCTGCTAGACAAGCCCAAGGACGTCCAGTGCTCGGTACCCATCCCGGCTGCCCGCTGGGCCACCGAGGCCCAGATGGCCCGCATCGCCATTCACGGTCCGGCCTTGCTGGTCTACCAGGGAGGGTTTGACATTGCCAACCACGCGGTTCACGCAAGATGTTCCGCCGTCGATATTATTTACGGCGATTTTTATACCGGAGCGGTGTGCTCCATCTTCATCTTTGGCGGCCTGCACTGTCTGGCTTGGGACTTTGCGTTTCCCACCCGCGTCGAGCGCATTCTCTGGCAGGCCAGCTCTCTGACTTTGAATGCTATAATTCCGGCTACCATCTTGTTCGGCCTAGTCTGTGTGCTAGCTTACTCTGCCATAACTCGAGACCGGAGGTCTAGACAACAGAGCCATATGTATAGTAACATGCTGGTGATACCCATCATGGGCGTATTACTTGGTGCTTTGTTTTGGGTAGCGCGGCTGTTTCTCCTCGTTGAGGTGCTTCGCTCGCTTGCCTTTCTTCCGCCTCGCACGTTTGCGACAACAGCGTGGTCGATTTCGATTCCGCACATAGGTTAGCGTTTAGCACAGCTCGATCAATATGAGGGACCGTCTAGACTACCCCTTTAAATATTGCCGTGTGTGCTCAACGTCTGTTAATAGGCGCCAGTCTGTGCACAACGCGGTCTGGGGCCGTTAGCAATCACTTGAGAATGTCACCAGATCTTTAGAAAACCCTGGCATCTACAGTTGCAGTGCCACCCAGGCCACAGCAGAGTATCTTATGATCACTAACGGACTGCCGTATCTTTCCTGCGTGCGTCCCTAGCACGCGGGAATGATGCTCATAAAATAGAAGCCATAGGTAGTACAGAGTAGACAGTCCCATATTTCTATAGATACTATCTTACAAGTACGGAGTGCTCCGTACGAGTACTTGTAAAGACGACGGGACGACGGGACAACGCAACGACGCAATTGTCCAGTGTGCTTACCTAATCACACCCGGCTGCAACGACCATGAACCACCACTCTTTGCGAGTCGGCGCCCCGTGTTGCGACGCCCAATGTCCCTTGGGTTCATCCCAGACTGCCACGGCACTGTGTGGCTTTGAAATAGATACAGGGGGGGGGGGGAAACCTTTGTCCTGGACTCTGTCGTTCCGTGGGCCTCTCGCAGGCGGTGAACGGAACGGTCGTGAAGACGTGAGGAGAAAAGGCCTGTGCGGCCCCCTTCATCCTGTGGCCTTGGCTGCCGCTGGCGGTGCTTCATCGCCGCCATCGCCGCCTCCACCGCTGCCACCACCGCCGCCTCCGCCTCCCCGTCGACGGCCGCCCCGCCGTCGAGCCGGACGCTTCGCATCGGTAGCAGCGGCTGATGCCGTCTTTTCGGCAGCCGCACGGGAAGGGGGCCTGCCAGCAGTCGCCGTTCCATTGGCGGGAGCCGTCGTCGCTGCCGTGGCTGTCGTCGTAGCCGGTGTAGCCGTCGTAGCCGTCGTAGCCGTCGTAGCCGTCGTAGCCGTCGTAGCCGTCGTAGCCGTCACCGTCCCCGGGGTCGCTCCCCCCTTCTTCGCCTCCCGGTCCTTGCGCTCCAGCACTTGCACAGTCGCCTGGGCCACGGCAACCGGGCTCGCGGCCATGGCGCGCACCAACCCGTCGTGGGCGGCAAAGTCGGCAAACGCAAAGCCCTTGCGGCGGTCCATCTCGACGTGGGTCACGGCGCCAAAGGCCTGCAGGGCCTCGAGCAGCAGGGCCTCGGTCACCCCCTGCGACGGGTTCGCGTGCTTGATAAAGGCGCGGGTCGCGCCGGACAAGGCAGAGAGACCAGGACCAGTGCTGCTGGCGCCCTTTTTGCGGTCGCCGCCGGCTGGCTTGGGCTTTTCGGTCCTGTCCGGCTTTTCTGTCTTGGCACCAGCCGGAGCTGGTGACGTGGGCGCTGTGGCTGTGGCTGTAGCTGTCGCGGGCGTTGCCGGCTCGCCCCGCTTCCGGAGCAGGATCTTGGCGGGTGCGGCCGGGCTGCTGTCGGTCTTTTCGGCTTTGCCCCGACCGACGTCGGCGCCCTTTTTGCCCCGGGCCGTGCGAGAGGACGAAGCCGGACCCTCGCTGGCACCCCGCGTCGTACCCTTGGCCGGACTCGCCGTCGGTGTGGTCGGCGCGGCCGGAGTCGTGTCTGCTGGCGTTGTCTCCTTGTCCTTGTCTGAGGCCCGGCCGTTGGACTTGGCCGGCTCGCCGTCGGTCTGGGCCGCCTGGGCTGCTGCCGCGCGGGCCTTTCTGTGGGCCAGACCCGGACTGAGGCCCAGGTCGCGCTGCAGGATGCGGGCGGCCGCCAGGATGCCGGCGCGACGGCTCTTTGGCATTTCCTCCTTGCCCGTCGCCGCGTCGCCGCCGCCCGGCGTGGTTGACGAAAACGTGGAGGCCATGTTGTTGGCCGCCCCCGCCGCTTCGGCAATGGCCTTTTTGGTCAGGATCTTGACGGAGCCCTTGGACCGGCCGCCGGACGCGCGCTCCCGGTCCGTCCTGTCTCCTTTGTCAGCCCGGTCGGTCCGGTCAGACCGGTCGCCCTTGGTCCGTTTTTTGGCGTTGCCGTTGTCGTCCTGCGCGGCCGAGCCACCGCGGCCCTTGTCGCGGCCCTGCTTAGCGGCCTTGGCATTGGCCGCCTCCTTGCTCCTGTTGGCCTTTTTCTCGCGCAAAAAGTCAATCAGCGGCGTCGACGTCGCCTTGGTCTTGGTGCGGCTGCCGTCGTCCTCGCCCGGCACGCCGGCCGCGTCCCCGTCGCCGTGGCCGGTGCCATTGGTCGCTGCAGCGCTGTCCTTGGCGCTCGTCGGGTTCGCCAGCGCCTCGAGAAAGGCCATGAACTCGGCATCCTGGTCAATGGTGCCCTGGCGGCTGTCGGTCCGACGCTTGCCGCTCGGCACTTTCTTGTACAGCGCGAATTCGGCCACTGGTGGTCCCACCAGCACGGGACTCGTCCACGTGTCCTTGGCGTCGGCCCAGGCGGCCGCGCGCACCACGTCCGACAGGGCCGTGAGGTCGGCACGGTGCAGCACGTGCAAGGCGGCAGACGCAGGTCGTGACAGCTTCGACGGACTAGCCATCATCGGATCAGCACGAGAGGCCAGACAACAAGGGAGGAACTCCGCCTCGTGAAAACCTACTCCTTGGACATCTTGCCGCGGTGGAAGGACATCCAGCCGACGCGGCCGCGGCCCTGCTTCCACTCGTCGCCCAGAATCGACACGAACTCATCCTCGGTCAGGCCCGGCGGCAGCCGGCGAATGACGACTTTGTCGCCCTCGGCGACCGGCTTGGCTCTGGCCGGCTTGGCCGCCTCGGCCGCCGTGGCCCTGGCGGGCACGGCCAGGACGCCATTGGCGTTCCGCGACAGCAGCGTGGGCGCGGCAGCCATGGGTCGCACGGGAGGTGCAAAGTCGGGAAAAAGAGCAAGCTTGCTATCGCATCAAACAGATAAAAGGCAGAGGGCAAACGGCAGGCCGGCTCGGCAGCATTGATAATTGCCGTTGCAGAGGCCGTCGGGGGTCACGCACTGCAGTCGTCGAGGGTGTGGCCGCTCGGGGAACCGCGGCGTTGCGCAGATTGGAGCTGGGCCGATGGTCAAGGAGCTGAAGCTTTTGGAAAGTCGGTATTATTCGTTTATTCGTTGTGACAGGCCCTGAAGGCAGGCGCGCACGATGGTGGGGCAGGGGCCATGGGACTTATCGCCGACGGGGCGGCCGGATTATCCAATTGGCCGACAGCGCGAAAGCTGCGAGGGGACGTCTGGAGCCTGCGCGGGACGACCAGACCTGAATCCACGCGTTGACGGGGACGGCTATATTTTTTTTTTTTGTTTTCTTCTTTTTTCCCTGTGACAGCCGGACCTTTTTTTTGCCGGCTCGAACCGACGCATTTTCTATTCTCCCGGGTGCCCCGTCCGACTCGTATCAGGCCTCGCCTTTCTCCTCGCCTCGTCGTCGCGACCTCGGGCGATATTCCCCCCACTTGATGTCGGCCATGTACGACGTGCCCAAGCCGGGGCCGGCACGGCTGCAGCCGGGCGCGGGGTTGGACGAGTGGCTCGAGGAGGCAAAGCAGTGCCACTATCTGCCGGAGGCGGTGATGAAGCAGCTGTGCGAGATGGTCAAGGAAGTGCTGATGGAGGGTGAGGACACTGAATGCGTTGGTGTGCTTGTGGTCTTTGCCAGCTGACAATGGTTATGGCAGAATCCAACATCCAGCCGGTGTCGACGCCGGTGACGATCTGCGGTGACATCCACGGACAGTTTTACGACCTGCTGGAGCTGTTCCGCGTGGCGGGCGGCATGCCAGGCGAGACGGACGTGCAGGCGCCCAAGACGATGACGTCGGTGATCACGTCGGACGATATCGAGCCGCCCACAGAGATTCACAGCCCGCGGCTGCGGAGGAAGCTGGGGGCGGGGACCGAGGACGAGGCCGATGCGGCTGGCGGCGACGGCGGCGGGGCGGACAACGGCGCAGATGACGGCGCCAGCCACTCGGGCGACACGACCGAGGGGGCCTCGGGCACGGTGGCGGCAGCGGGCGACACGCGGTTTGTGTTCCTGGGCGACTTTGTGGACCGGGGATACTTTAGTCTGGAGACGTTTACGCTGCTGATGTGTCTCAAGGCGAGGTGCGTTTGGGGTGGTGAATGAAGAGGGCAAGAGGGCGAGAGGGCGAGACAACGGCTGACGACGGACAGATACCCCGACCGGATCGTGCTGGTGCGCGGCAACCACGAGTCGCGGCAGATCACGCAGGTGTACGGGTTCTACGAGGAGTGCCAGCAAAAGTACGGCAACGCGTCGGTGTGGAAGGCGTGCTGCCAGGTGTTTGACTTTCTGGTGCTGGCGGCGATTGTGGACGGCACGGTGCTGTGCGTGCACGGCGGGCTGTCGCCGGAGATCCGGACGATTGACCAGATCCGCGTGGTGGCGCGGGCGCAGGAGATCCCGCACGAGGGCGCCTTTTGCGATTTGGTGTGGAGCGACCCCGAAGAGATTGCCACCTGGGCCGTCAGTCCGCGCGGCGCCGGCTGGCTGTTTGGCGACAAGGTGGCCAGCGAGTTCAATCACGTCAACGGGCTGACGACGATTGCGCGGGCGCACCAGCTGGTGAACGAGGGGTACAAGGTGAGGCGAAAAAGAAAAGAAAAGAAGAAAAGAAAAGAACCCAAAAAGAACCCAAACTGACTCTGCAGTTCCACTTCCCCGACAAGTCCGTCGTGACGGTCTGGTCGGCGCCCAACTACTGCTACCGCTGCGGCAACGTGGCGTCCATCATGACGGTCGACGACCATCTCGCGTCCAAGTTCCGCATCTTTGCGGCCGTGCCCGACGAGTTCCGGCACACCCCCTTTGACCGGCGGGGACCCAACGACTACTTTCTGTAGGGAGCAGGAAAAGGGAGGGACTGTGTATTGCATCAGGACGGGGCCGGCAGGACGCTGGCCTGTTTTGCCATGTCTTTGCGTGTGTGTGCGAGTCGGTTTTTTTTCTTTTTTTTTTTTCCTTCTTTTTTTTTTCCTTGCGTGACCCGGGGGCTCTGTACTATTCTATATCCAAAACACGTGTTCAAAGCATTGGTTCTACGCCCGAGAGATCTTTTTCTGCTCACGTCCGCCGGAACAGCGACGGCACATTGTCCAGCACGACGGCCAGCCGCTCGAGCGCCTCGAGACGGGCGGCCTCGGCCTCGAGCTCCTCGTGGTGGCGAAAGTGCTCAATGTCCTCGGGGTGGGTGAGGTCCTCGAGGCGGGTGTTCTCGTCGTGGTACTTTTCCCAGTGGTGGATCTCGTACTCGTACTCGTCGTCGCCGTGGTGGCCGGGGCCGGTGCCGAGGTCGGGCAGGACGACGCCGGCATCGTGGGCGGCACGCCACTCGTCGCGGCTGACGCGGCCGTCGCCGTTGCCGTCAAAGAGGCGGAGCACGCTGTCGACGACGGCGGTGCGGCGCTGCGGCGACAGGGCCGCATTGGACGGGTCGTCGAGGCCGTAGGTGCGCTGGATCTCGACGGGCGACCAGAGGCCGTCGTTGTCAAAGTCGTGGAGGGTGAAGAAGGAGGCGGGGTCGAAGCCGGCGACGTGGTGTTCCTCTGACAGTGTGAGTAGGACAAGGACAAGAGATAAAGGAGAGAAACGACCAAAACTCACCCGCCATATGCCGGGTTGCCCAGTCGGCCGACTCGTCCACCATGGGCTTCTGCTCGTGTTCGCGTGCTCGGCCGGTGGCGGCCAGCACGGCGGCGGCGCCGAGGAACAGGAGTCGTCGGATCATGATGGGATGGAGCAATGGCTGTCGACCAGATTTGGCCTTGTCCCGTTTGCTCCGTATTAGCAGCCGAGGCCAGAGAAGGCCGTGCGACGTGGCTGTGCTGGCGCCACATTCGACGTCATGGCGCGTCTCAAGCGCTACGATTCAGTGGACTGGCGCTGTATTATAGAGCAAACCACGACACGAAACCCCAAAAGCAAAGACTCAACCATGAACCGATCCGCCGACCAGTCGCTGCGCTCGCTGCTGCCGACGCACAACGGGGCGTTCCCGCCGCAGCTGACCGACCTGGCCACGTCGCTGCTGGCCCAGTCGCGCAACCGTGTCGGCACGCTCAAGGCCGACGAAGAAGTCGCGCGGCCGTATGCGTGTGCCCACATTGCGTGTGATCGGTGGGTGACCCAGACCGGTCCCGGTTTCGGTGGGAACGGACAAGGAGAGCTGACGAGGCGACAGGCTCAAGACGGTGCTGAACCTGCCGCCCATTGAGCCGCGGCCGCCGATCCAGCCGCGGCTGTACAAGCGACTGTATGCCCACCTGAACTCGGTGCTGCAGCCGACGGTCGAGAGGCGGAGGGACCCTCCAAAGACGACGGGCGGCCAGGCGAGCCCGGCCAAGACGCCCCAGCGACGCGCAGTGAGGACGCCCAGCCGGACGGCCGGTGCTGCCGGTGCTGCCGGTGCTGCCGGTCTGGTAATACCGCCCTCGTGGCCGCCCCCGTGGCTGCGTCCGACGATCCGCTTCGTCTGCGCGGCCATGGGCCACGCGCGTCTGGCGCCGACGGTGGCGGCCGGGCTCGCGGCCATTCGCCGGGACACGGCCGAAACTAGAAAAAAAAGAGACGACCCCGACTGGACGGCCACCCACCTCACGGCCCTCACGGCCGCGCTGCTCTACTACTGCCAGGCCTCGTGGCGGGCCGGCCCGGGCGCGGCCACGGCCGCCGAGGACGGCCGCTCCGACAAGCAAAAGTACCAGGCGGACGAGCGGGCGCTGCTGGACGCGTTCCGGCGCGCGCGCGAGGGCGGCGCGACGCCCGAGGGCGCTGGCGACGTGGCGGCCGACGACTGGGAGGCGGCCGGGTGGCAGGAGCTCAGCCGCCGCAGTCTGCGCGACGCCCTCGAGCTGGTGTCGGACCGGCAGTGGCTGCAGAGCGACTGGTTCCGGGACATGCAGACCTGGGGGCAACAGGGCAAAGGCGAAGCCGAAACCGAAACCGAAACGGACGGCCGCCAGGACCATGGCGACCACGACAACGACCACGACAACGACACGATTGCCACGCACGCCTGGCGGGCCGACAGCATGTTCCAGGAGCGGTACGATCTGCTGAGCGAGGGACGGCGGCAGGACTACGCGGCATGGAAGGCACACGTCCTGCAGCGGGTCGAGGGCTGACTTGCGGTTGGAGTTTTTGGGGTTTCGGGGATTTGGGGGTTTGGGGGTTTGGGGGTTTGGGGGTTTGGGGGCTTTAGCTTGGTGTGTAATTTAGCTCTAGCTATGTTCTATCACTTGTTTGCCGGACTCTCTGTCCTCTTTGTCTAATACATGCTCTGTACGATACCGTCGCCCGTCTACTGCCGACCTCTGGTCCCACTCTACAGGTACGGCTGCAGGCTCTTGACCGTGTCGACGACCGTCTGCTCGAGGGGGATCCACGGGATGCCGAGGATCTTGTTGGTCTCGGCATTGTCGTAGGCATAGTGCTGGGCCGGTGCGGCGCCGCCGGGCACGTCGGCGGCGGGCAGCACGTCGGCGTACTCGGGGAAGCTGCGGCGCATGATATCGAGCAGCTCGCGGTTGTCGTACTGGCCGGCCGTCACAAAGAGGCGGTGGCCGGCGGCGTCGGGGCGCTCGAGGCCGGCCAGCACGTGGGCCGTGGCGACGTCGCGCACGTCGACCCAGTTGAGGGCGAGGCCGGTCTCGGGCACGGCGCCGGCCGTCTTCCACACGCCCGTGATGGCGTCGCGGAACCGCTCGTTGCTCGTGTTGAGCGCGGCCAGGCCGCCGTCGCCGAGGAACTGCATCACGGGGCCAAAGACCATGGGCGGGTTGATGGTGACCACGTCAAACTTTGCAAACTTTGCCGTCTTGACAAACGCCCACGCCGCCTGCTCGGCCAGCGTCTTGGACGCCAGGTAGCCCTTGCCGGCGTTGGCCGGCGTGTTGTTGTCGCCCGTCACGTCGGCCAGCGTCGTCGGGTTCCACGACGCCTCGGAAAAGACCGTCGCCGCATCGCCCGCCGTCGCCGGGTTCACAATCGCCGCAAACGACGACGTCACCACCACGCGCCGCACCGTCGGCGCGTACTTGGCCACCGCCCGCAGCACGCCCGTCGTGCCCTCCACCGCCGGGTCCACCAGGTCGCGCTTCAGGTCCGTCACCCGGAAGTGGAACGGCGACGCCGTGTGCAGCACCACCTCAAAGTCCGCCCGCGCCTGCACCGCCTCGTCAAACGCCCCCGCCTGCGCAATGTCCGCCACCAGCACCACCTTGAGCCGCTCGCCCACCGCCGCGTACGCCGCCCGGATCGGCGCCGCCTTGGCCTCGCTCCGCACCGTCGTCACCACCGTGTGGCCCTTTTTCAGCAGCTGGTCCAGGATGTGCGCTGGTCGCCCGTGTTAGCCGTCGTCCTGTCGTTGATCTCTTCCGTCTTCTGTCCTCCGTCATCCGTCCTCCGTCTTCCGTCTCTTCCGCACGGTCCACCGTCTCCTCCACTTACCGGCAATAAAGCCCGATCCACCGGTCAGGAGAACTTTGGTCATGGTTGCGGCGAGTATGGACAGAGACACGAGAACAAGAGTCGATATCAGACAATTCTTCTCCAAGCTAGAAATGCTCTTTCTCTACCCTTTGTCGCCCTGCTCCCCCTTCTTATACTCCTGCCCGTTTCTCTAACGCCGCCCGATCGGCGATAGCATTGCGGACTTGGCGGGTTCCAGCGGATCCGCCGCCTGACAAAAACCCTCACCGTGGGGCCATTCCGTCATATCGTCCGGCTACGTAGCATGTACGGCCATTCGTCACGTGACCCAATCAACGCCTTCATGTTGACGACCACGTCAACCCACACCGACACCCGCGCCCACGTCCACCCACGCTCACGCCCACACCGACATCCACGCCCAGTCATTTCTCCTCCTCCCCCTCCTCCTCCTCCTCCTCCTCCTCCCTACGGCGCCTCCGGCTGCGGTGGCGGCGCCTTGCCGTCCTCGTCCGACAGGTCCGCCGGCACGTCGTCTTCGAGCGGGTTCGGCGGCTTCGGCACCAGCATCGGCCCTTCGGGCACCGGAATCCGGTCCGTCAGCTTCTGCCCCGAAATCACCTTGAGCACCTCGTCCTTGTCCAGCGTCTCGTACCGCAGCAGCGCCGCCGCCAACAGGTCCAGCTCCTTGCGCTTCGACTGCAGCAGCTGCCGCGCCCGCTCGTACGCCTCCACCAGCGTCTTTTGCACCTCCGACTCAATCACCGACTTGGTGTCCTCGCTCAGCTTGTCGTACCGGTTCCAGAGTTGCATCGGCCCCACTTTTTCTGACATGCCCAGCTGCGTCACCATCCGGTACGCAATCGACGTCGCGTGCTCCAGGTCCTGTCTCGTTGTCAGCGTTGCCCTCGTGCACTCGTGCATTCTGGAAAAAGGCCAAGTCACTCACGCTGGACGCCCCCCCCGTCACCATCTCGTTGCCGTACTTGATCTCCTCCGCCAGCTTGCCCCCCAGCGACACGTCGATCATGGCCAGAAAGTCCTGCACGCTGTACGAGTACTTGTCCATCTCCGGCAGCATCGACGTGTGGCCCAGCGAGCCCCCCCGCGGCAGCACCGTCACCTTGTACAGCTTGTTCGGCGACGACGGGCTAAAGTAGCTGACCAGCGCGTGGCCCGCCTCGTGGTATGCCGTCAGCTCCTTCTCCTTGGGGCTGATCACCATGCTCTTGCGCTCCGCCCCCATGATCACCTTGTCCTTGGCCCAGTCGTAGTCCGTCTTGGTCACCGACTTGGACTTGGCCTTGCTCGCGTGGATCGCCGCCTGGTTCACGATGCTCTCCAGCTCCGCCCCCGACAGCCCCGTCGTCTGCAGCGCAATCGACTTGAGGTCCACGTCCTTGGACGACTTGATCTTGTGCGCGTGGTGCTGCAGAATCGCCAGCCGCCCCCGCACGTCCGGCAGGTCCACCTGCACCAGCCGGTCAAACCGCCCCGGCCGCGTCAGCGCCTTGTCCAGCAGCTCCGGGAAGTTGGTCGCCGCCAGGATGATCACCCCGCTGTTCTGCTCGAATCCGTCCAGCTCCGTCAGCAGCTGGTTCAGCGTCTGCTTCACGTACGCCGCGTCCCGCGAGTTGCGCCGGCTGCCGATAGCGTCCAGCTCGTCGATAAACACAATCGCCGGCGACTTGGCCCGCGCGCTCGTAAACAGCTCGCGCACCCGCTTCGCGCCCACGCCCACGTACACCTCGTCAAACTCGCTGCCCGACATGTAGAAGAACGGCACGCCCGCCTCGCCCGCCACCGCCCGCGCCAGCAGCGTCTTGCCTGTGCCCGGCGGGCCCACCAGCAGGATGCCCTTGGGCAGCTTGCCGCCGAGCGTCGAGAACTCTGACGGGTTCTTCAGAAAGTCCACCAGCTCCTGCAGCTCCTCCTTGGCCTCGTCGCACCCGTGCACGTCCGAGAAGCGCGTCGTCTGGCTCTCCGCCTTGACCTCGTTGTCGGCCCGTCCCGTCGGTCGCTTGAACGTGTTGAGTCCCTCGATCAACATCGTGATCACCACCAGACTAAAGTATGTGAACAGACAGAACCACAGCACGAACTTGACCCACCGGAACAGCACGTCGCTGATCGGCTGGTCCACCACCACATGGATCGGCGCGTCCTTGGCTCCCGTCCCCTGCGCGCCCTTGCCGACAGCCACCGTGGCGCCCCGGTTCTGGGCCGCGATTGCCTGGCCCACCGCCTGCAGCTGCGCCGCCGTGAGGTGTGTGTTGTTGGCCGCGATACCCGAGCCGGCGCCACCCGCCACGGTGCCCTCGCCCATGGCCGCCGCTGCCGCTGCCGCTGCCGCCGTGGGACCGGCGCTGACCATGCCCAGAGCTCGGTGGTAGGCCTCTGTGGTCCCCTCGTTGGCGGCAAATCGGCCCGAGCTGTAGCGCTCAATCACAATCATGGGCATGTTGGCCTTGAGCAGCACCTGGTAAAAGGCATTCTGGGCCGTTGCGCTCGACGGATTCCGGTTTGCTGCCGCTTCGCGGTTCTCTAAAAGGTTGCGTGAGATCCCACCCGTCATCATCGGTCGCTGCTGAGCTTGCTGGGGCGCCAGACGTGCACCGGCCAGGACGGCCCGGTAGACGGCCAGAGACGGGGTGCTTTGGAGGCCGTAGGAGCGCGTCTGCTGGCGGGCGGGCCAAAAGGCGCGGTTCACAGAAGCAGTCGACGACAGCGTCCGGATCTGCGGTCTTGACGCGCCGTAGCCCGACATGCCGCCGAAAGCGAGCCGCAGAAACGGATTCGCCGCTGGTGCCGACGGCCGCACACTGTTGGCGAGGATGGACCGCGCATCCGTCGGCTGGGGAGACGACGGCGTGAAGAGCGACGAGACGCTGGACCGCGGGGCCGACGAGGCCAGGAAATTAGGCAGCTCGGCCGGTCGTATCCGGGCGGACGAGGGCGCCGACGCCGTTGAAGTGTCTCGCCATCGGGCCAGGAGCGCGTTGCCCGTCGATGGTACGAGGTCGGTCGCAATGGCCAGGCCCTGGGAAACAAGTCAGTGCGGCCCAGCGAAGCAAGCGGCGCAAGAGGGCTAGACAAAGGCTACAGGGACATACCGGCAGGCCAGAAGCGTAGAGCGACATGATGGAACAAAGTTGGCTGAATGATGAGGCTTTTCACCGAGACCGCAGTGAAAAGCTTCCCCCCCACTCCAGAAAGAAAGATGCAAGAGGCGAGAAATGGGGCCAGTCGAGTGTGTTTTAGTACAAAGAAAGGGAAATAGGCTCAGATGGATGCAAAAAATCGAAAATCGAATGCCGGCAGGCGAAGAGAGGGAGCGGCCAAAGGAGCGATCCGCGGCAAAACGAGCAGATTTCAGCCTGACAACTCGGCTCGGATTTCCGCGACTCTCGCCAACAGGAGGCTCGCAGGGCGCTCGAGGAGCTTCCGGTTCGATCGGGGCCGCTGCAGATGACAATGGTCGGCCGACGCGCACTTGTCGGTACGCTATGGCAGCTGTAGGCGCATTGTCCGCGTCGAGACTGGTTTTGGTAATGGGACGGGAAACGTTGGGGGGAAGACGATGACTGGGGCGACAAGGACAGACGCCATCCTATTGGAGCCTGCCGGCAATTTTGTTAGCGCGGCCCGGGGGAGAAGCCCAGAGAAAGCCAGGTCCACGTGACGCTTGAGCGGTGGTTCGATGTGTTTACGAGTCTAAAGAGGCCCATCTGGCGCTGTGCGGTCATTGGCCACAGTGGTCGTATTAGTGGCTCCTTGTCTGGGAGCTGTTTGGAGTAGGAGCAACTCGTAATACATTTTGGCCGAGTCTCTGACGCAGATTCGACCATCTGCGGTTCCATTTCGCCCGTTTCTCGAACCAGAACTTGCGCCTGCTGACGCCATGGCCGTCCTACAGGGCTGGATGCCACCCAGTCGGGAGCACTATGACTGGCTCGTGTTTCTGTGGCAGTTTTATCCGCTGGTAAGAATGCGCGTGCGGCCTTTGTGCCCATCCGAGCCTGGCTGACGGACCGGGGAACAGCTCGCCTCGTTGCAATGGATCATCGGCTGGTACGGCATGGGCAAGACGTCGGTGCAGAGCGTGTTCAACCTGCCCGGCCGCATCGGATGGCTGACCATGGAGTGTCCTGGCTTCCTGACGCTGCTGTACATTATGCGCACGCTCACGGCCCAGGAGGGCATTGAGGACCTGCCGTGGCAAAACCAGGTGCTTGCAGGGCTTTTTGTACGTCTCTTTTTCTCTGGGCACCCTCTCCATTCACGTCCTGACACGTCCCAGGTGATCCACTACTGCTATCGGGCCGTGGCCTACCCCATGTTGGCACCGTCCATGTCGCCGATCCACGTGCTGGTGTGGTGTCTGGGCGTGGTCTTCCAGCTGGTCAATGCGACGTGTCTGGGCAGCTACCTGGCGGCGTATGGGCCTCGCACGGCGGCGGACTGGCGGGCCCAGCTGGCGCCCTGGCCGACGCTGCAGTTTGTGGCGGGCCTCTCGGTCTTTTACGTGGGACTGGTGACCAATTACATCTGCGACGAGGAGCTGCGGGAGATCCGGCGGCGGGCCGCCCTCAAGCGCGAGGATGACGGCCCCGACGCAAAGCGCGGCACCACGGTGGACAAGCTGTACGTGCTGCCGGCGACGGGCCTGTTCCGCTACATGCTGTTCCCCCACTACTTTGCCGAGTGGGTCGAGTGGACGGGCTTCTACATGGCCGCCGGCTGGGGCTGCGTGCCGGCGCGCATGTTTCTCCTCAACGAGATGGCCGCGATGCTGCCGCGGGCCGTGCGGGGACGGCGGTGGTACGTCGAGCGGTTCGGGGCCTACCAGGTCGGGCGGCGGTGGGCGGTGATTCCGGGGGTGTGGTAGCGTTTAAAAAGACGTTTAGATTTCTGTATTATACATGCGCAGAGCTACGCCAGCTTGCCCGGCACAAAGGGGTGGCCGGCGCTGAGGCCGCCATCGACGGCCCAGGCCTGGCCGTTGACGTAGCTGGCCTCGTCGCTGCCGAGAAAGAGCACGACACGGCCGACCTCGTCGCTGTGGGCGGCGCGCCGCATGGGGTTGAGCTGGCCGATGCGGTCGGCGGTGCCGCGGGCCCGGGCGGCGACAAACAGAGTGGCGGTCATGCCGGTCTCGATGAGGCCGGGACAGACGGCGTTGACGCGCACGCCCGTGCCGGCGAGCTGAAAGGCCAGCGTCTGGGCCAGCGACACGACGGCCGCCTTGGAGGCCGCGTACGGCGTCGCGCCCGCATTGCTGCGCAGCCCCGCCACCGACGCCGTCAGCACCAGACTGCCGCCGCCCGCCGGCTTCGTCGCCGACGTCTGCTGCATCGCCGGCGCCGCGTGCTTGGCCGCCAGAAACGGCCCCAGCACGTTGACCCGCAGCGTTTCCAGAAAGGCCGGCCCCTCCACCGCGCCAAACGCCACCTGCGGCCCCACCACGCCCGCGTTGGCAAAGAACACGTCCAGCCGGCCGTGTCGCTGCAGCGCATCCGCCACGACCGCCTGCACCGCCGTCTCGTCGGCCGCGTCAAAACACCGCGTGTGCACCGCCGTGGCCGGCCACCGCGCCACCATCTCGGCCTGTATGGCTGCCAGGTGTCCGCCCGCGGCGTCGCACAGGTACACGGCGCGCGCGCCCGCCGCAGCAAAGGCGTGCGCCGCGGCCCGGCCGATGCCGAGCGGCGAGTTGGCCCCTGGTCGCGCGTGTCAGCATGTCACCCGCCCGCCGCTGGGGCTGGAGAGGCAGAGAGACCCACCGGTCACAATGACGACCTTGTCCCTGGCGCGAGGTTCCGTCACAGGCGGGGCGACCTGCTGGATCAGAGGCAGGGATTCGGCACTGGTCGAGTCTGCATCTGCATTGGCCGTCGAGCTTGTGGCCTCGGCGCTCGTGCTGCTCAGCTGCCGGCCCACCGCGTCCAGTCGTCTCAGTGCCGAGTCGGCCATGTTCAAAACAATTGTAGGTACCAAAAATGCAGTTCGAGGTGAAAAATGTCAAAATACAGAACCTTTGAAGCTTGAAAACTATACACGGAAACCCCTCTTTCGCGAAACGGGATGCCGAGGCCGATCGCAGCTTCCCCAGCTTGCATGCTTTCCCCACACAGTCAGACAGCGCTAGCGCGAGTTGATCTTTCGGTTTTGGGGGTTTTTTAGCGGTTTAGCTTTGCGGGAGGTTTTCGGTCCCTCTTTGCAGCACAACAGCCGCCCATGCACGACCGGATGCGCACCGAACGCGCCAGGGAGACAAGGCCCAAGAAGCCCAAGGCGGAGAGCCCGGTCTCGGTCGCGGTGCGGCGTTGGCTGGCCGACGTGCAGCCACAGGGCGTGGATGATGCGCTGTCGACGCAGCAACTCATCGCTCGTGCACCCAAGCGATGGACCGTGTACGAGCCCATGGTGCTGCTGCCGACGAGCAGCTTTGGGGCGCCATGGCCAGACTTGTTGGTGTCCGTGTCCGCCGACCAGCGGGACGCGCTGTGGCGCGGCATTCTGGCCGCGCTGTCGCCGGCCGGCCGGCCACTGACGCACCTGGCCGTCAACGAGGGAATTCCGCGGAACGTGGCCGGGGACGGTGGCGGTGTCGACGGCGACGACGGCGGCAATAGCGGCGGCAATGGACAAGAAAACATCCTGCGCAGCCCGACCGGACTGCGGCCGCTCTTTGGGGACTTTGGGCCGGCCGTCCGCGGGCGACCCGATACGAACGACTATGGACGCGCACTGTGGGTGTCCACACGGCAGAACGGCATCGTGCAGACGTGGGCGCCACGGTGGTCCATGTTCAGCCGAGGAAACGTGACGGAAAAGGCGCGGCTGCTCAGGTGGAAAGCGGCCGGCGGCCACGACGTCGGCGGAGCGACGACGACAGATGTATGGGCCGTCGATCTCTACGCTGGCATTGGCTACTTTGTCTTTTCGTATGCCCGCCGTGGCCTGCGCGTGCTCTGCTGGGAGCTCAACCCGTGGAGCGCCGAGGCGCTGCGGCGCGGCGGCGAGCTGAACGGCTGGCGGGTGCGCGTGGTGGAGGCGGCGGACGACGACCCGGCCACCGACGCGACCACCGACGAGGCTCTGAGCCGACAGACGTGCGAGGCCGTCGCCGGCGACGTCCAGATTATCGTTTTTGTCGAGGACAACCGCCACGCGGCCCGCCGACTGGCCGCGCTGCGGGCGGCCGACGTCCAACGGCCCGTGGTCCACGTCAACTGCGGCATGCTGCCGACGAGCTGCGACCGCTGGCAGACGGCCTGGGACGCCGTCGTGGGCGACCCCGCCAGAGGGCCGGGGCCGGCTTGGCTGCACCTGCACGAGAATGTCGGGGCCGACGACATTGCCGAGAGGCGGCAGGCCATCGACGCGCTGGTGCAGCGCTGGGCGGACGAGGCCACGGACACCGCCGCCGTCGTCGAGCACGTCGAGCTCGTCAAGACCTTTGCGCCCGGCGTCTGGCACTGCGTCTTTGACGTGCGCATTACGAATACGCAATACGCCGCCGCCGATGGTGGTCCCGCCCGATGACCCCTGACCCAAGGCGCCAACGCCATACAACCCACCAACTGCGTCTTCTCGCCAACGGACGGACCGCGCCGTGCAACCCAGCCTGTCTCGCCCGTCTTCAGCCGCTCGCCTCCGTCTCGCGCGCACGCGCCGCCTCTTCTTCCCCCCAGCCTCTCTCACCGCCGGACCTGCTGGGCGAAATTGGGGCTTGTGCGCCGTCCGTCCGTGACGGCTGTCCCAGCGGGTGCAGGAGCTGAGGCCGCCGAAACCAAAAAATACACTTGCAAACCGAGTTGGGGGAGACTGGGCTGTGTCATCCGTCGTCTACCGTCTGTCTTTCGTCTATCGCCTGCCGCCTGTCGTCTGTCGTCTGTCGTCTGTCGTCTGTCGTCTGTCGTCTGTCGTCCACCTCTGGCCTCGCCTCTCCCTCACACTTGATCGGAGCGCAACACGACGGACACTTGCTTCCGCCCACCGTCGCACCGCGTCACGAGCGTGGCACTGCACCACGGAACCCATGCCAGATGGCGTCTTCTGTCCTACGGAACACTGTCAGACTCGCCTAGCAGGCCGCCGCCATTGGCCCGCACAACTGGCGGTCTGTTTCGGCGGCTCACGCGTGGGACACGGCGGCGCACGGCGGCGGAATATATCCCTGTGGCCGTGCCATCGCCGGATCTTTGGCCATCTGATGATACCGTAACACGTGTATCGGAAAAAGGTGTGTTGGGGGGGCCAATTGGACATTTGGAGAATTTGGGAGAAGGGAGGGAAAAGAGTTTCCTTCGCACCTGCCCTGCATTGCTCTCCCTTTTTCCGCCCCCGCCTGTCGTCTACCACGGCCGTTTGCAGATCTGCTGCTACTTCAGACCGCATGCGAACAAATAAGAGAACAACAACAACGGTACATAAATACAAACAACAGAAAGAAAACAGGGAAAATGCAGGGAAAATAAAAATAGATATACGAGCCGCATCCTCCCATGCACGCGTCCATGTCGCACCAGTCCGCCCTCGCTTTCCTGTCCACACTCGGGCCCCGTCGCAGCCCTCCTGTCCACTCGTCTTTGGGTTTCCGTCCTTGCCGTTTGCCGTTTCTGCACACGTCTCGCAAGTCTCGTTGGTCGTCCTGGGCGCCGCGACAGAAGGAGACTTGAGCCAATGCAGTTTCCCGAAACGTGCCTTACGACGCAGTCGTGAGCCTTGCGCCTTCCTATCCGGACGCGAGTTGGCCCCCTCGATCTAGCCGTCTTTGTGCCACTTGTGCTTCCCAATCTCTTTGATTTCTCAACTCTGTCCTCTTGGCTCGAGACAGCCTCACCGTCTCGCCCTCGTCCTTCGCCTTCGCCCTCACCCTCGCACCGCGGTCCATGCACTCGTTACACGCTGGTCCCCGGAACTCGCTTGCTTGCCGATTTGCACACCAGCCCATGGGTCCGGGTCACGAATCAGCTTGAATCAGTCCGTCTCTTTCGTGTCCATCGGCGGCCGCAAGCTTCCTCTCCTTCTCTCTTGCCCACTCTCTTTGTCTGCCATCCCTCGCGCGCATCCCGCATTTGCTGCACCTTCGTCCCAGAGTCTGCATCACCTTACGCTGCTGCCTTTCCACTTTTATCTCCCATCTCATTTCCTCCTGTCTCTCTCTCTCACAGTGTTTGTTCGTTTTATTGCACTTGTACCTCTTTTTCCAAGGACCGGCCGCCATGGCTGCAGCCGAGACATCTGGTCTTTGTCTCTGTCCAAAGGACAGCATCGCGGCCACCCTCGCTCCAGCCACCAGCCCGTCGCCAGCCCGCCGAGCCGTTGCTGCCCGTGGATTCTACGACGGAAGCAACGCTCAAGATTGCATCAACAGCTGTCGCGACAGCTTCGTTGACCTCCTCCTGGACACGGCCGACGACGAGTTCAGCACAGGCGACACGGCCGCGCAGGTCTGCTCCTTGCTCTCTGGCGCCAATGTCAGTGCCGACCTCTGGCAGCTGTACTGGTGCGACTCCGCCTTTTGCGGCGTGTGGATAGAAGCCGGCACATCTGGACAAGATCGTGGGTTCTCTTCGTCTCTGGCTCCCATTTCAGTCGTCTAACTCTGCCATGTAGCAAACGTCGATCTCGTCATCAATCAGTGCCAGAATATTGGATACCCATCCGTCTACGATCCCGGGTCACCACCGGCAGACTTCTCTTGCAGCAGCTTGCTCACGGCCTCCGCCGGCAGTCCGTGTCGACACACCGCATCCGCTTCCACAAGTATCGCATCCACCACTAGGCCGACACAGACCGCCAGCGCCGCCATGGCTCCCAGCACGACCTCGACCGCTCCAACAGTCACGGCATCCGCACGGCCCTCGACGACAGCACCCCCCAGCACGGCCATGGCCAGCCAGGCCACCCCCGGCACGGCCCCCACCTCCTCCCGAGACGGCCCGTCCGCTGGCGTCAAAGCCGCCATTATAGTCTCCGTCGTCGTCGCCTTTCTGCTCCTGGTCGGCCTTGCCTTCTTCTGCCTCCGGCGCCGACGTAAAGACAGAGCCGCCACTAACACCGACGGCAACCACAAAGACGGCGGCAGTCGCCTTAAATCGTGCTTCCAGCAGAGCCAGCACTACTTCTTCCCCGGTGGCCGGCACGGCCGTCACCAGGTCAGCTCGGCCGGCGACATGCCCACGCCTCTCATCTCGCCAGCCCAGTCCCGCTATTCGGCCGTCTCGTCCGCGCGGCGCTCTTCAAAGGCGGCTACAGGTGGTCCGTTCGGTTCCGGCTCAGTCGCATACAGCACCTACGACAGGGCCTCGTCTACGGCCGGTTCCTTCCCGTCCCGTCGCCCACGCGATCACCGCCGCGATCGAAGCAGGTTCCTGCCGGTCGCCCTCTTTCGTAGAGGCACCGCTCGAGGCACTTCACCCCCGCTGACGTCTCTGTCGCCTCCACCCAGTCCTACGACCGGCCGTGGCGGCCTCTACGGCCGTGCAGAGTCGACCGTCCCCTATTATTTTCCCAGCTCGCCCATTTGTGCGCCAACGACGAACAAGCTCGAACCGCGACGCGAGACGAAGGCAGCTTCCAAGGCCAAAGAAAAACGACAGCAGAGCCAAGATCGCAGCCTCCGCAGCCCCATCAGTAGGCAGACAGCAGGAGACTCACGGCCGCCGACGGCCACCTCCACCGGCAGGCGACACTTCAAATCTGGCAGCTACGATACGACTTCGTCAGGCACAGACGCCGGTCGGCACTCCGGTTCCGCGTCCTCTCCTCCATCTCCTTCTGCACCTCCCACAATTTATGGCCACGCCCTGACCACCGATTTTGCCGATCCCATGGTCGTTCTGCCAGCCGTCGTCTCTCCGTACTATGGTGGAGGAGGCGGCCCAGCATCTGTGTCGCCGGCATCTGCGCTGTCCTCCGGCAACTTTTCACCCGTCATGCCATCGCCACCACTGCCTCCTCCGTCACGCCCTTCTTTCCCTCTAAACAGCCCAACCCGGCCACCGCGCCCCCATGAAACGCCCCTCGAGATCCCCGACTTGATCATGCCGGACTCGCCGCCACGGGCAGTAGCCCCGCCTGTCCCCAAGTCAGCAAAGCCCTCACGAGGGTCGGCATCTTCACCATTCTTCTCGTCCACGGCCGTTCAGAGCGGCAGTCGGGAGAGGACTCGGGACAGCCGAAGCGATGACGACAGTAGCTTGCGCTTCTCTATTGGGGCCCCGCCAACTCGTGCTTTGCCACCGCTACCACGGGTCATTCCTGGGTCGCCACTGCCACTGCTCATGCAAGACGATGAGTCCGCCAGCCAGAAGTCGCGGCCCCCAAGCACATCAACGGGGCCCCTGACAAGCGGCAGTCCACCAGCCGCCCGTGCCAGCGGTGCCGACCATCCATCGCCATTCTCGTCAGCGACAAAGGCACGCACTACCTCTATGGGTGATAGCATCTCTACTCCTTCATCACCAATGTCTTTTTATTCGACGGTCACAGGTGACTCGGGACGGACTATCCGGATAAGCAAAGACACATCCAGCCACACAGCATCACACGCCCTGCCAGTGTCCCCAATATCGTCCACAGGAGCACCAGAGCACTGACTTGTAGCATTTATATTTATCCTTGTTCCTGTACGCTTCATGATACGGCCGACATGTGGGAAGGTTGTCTGCTTTTGCGTTGCACATGTTTATTCTTGAGGTCTTTTCTTGTTTGAAGCAGGCCTTGTTCTAGAGCAAACGTAATACGATGCATTGGATATATCAAAGGGTTTTCTTGTCAAGCTTTTGACGGCCTCGCTCCGGAGTTCTTATCTCTGCAGCTCCGTGTTTTCTCGAGGCCTCGGCGAAGTAGTCCGATCTGCGGCATTTTCCAACATGCGACGGCCAGGCCAAGTAGGGGTATCTGTAGATATACGAAGGGAGGCATAAAAGAAGATGATAAGCTGTGTTCAGCCATCCGGTTCCAGAGAATTACACACAAGCGGCTCCGCACTGCGTACGACCCAAGACAATGGCATTACCATGTCTTGCATGATGACAGGACGCCGGTGCGCGCGGATCCCTGCCGTACATGGCAGGCGTTCGATCATACGGATACAAGGCGAGCTCTCGGAGCAGCCGTCCTGTGTGTACGTGTCCAAGAAAGGATAAGGACGGCGCGTCAGCAGAGAGACACGACCGAAAGAGTGAGTGCATGATCTAGTTGTCCACCGGAACGGCGACGTTTCCATGCTCCTCCAGAAGCCGCCGCCGTCTTGCGCGGTCGCCCGACTGGACGGGAGTGGCCGGCGAACGAGCCGGCGAACGAGCCGGTGAACGAGCCGGTGAACGAGCCGGCTAACGAGCCGGCTAACGAGCCGGGCCACGGCGGCGGAGGATAAGATCGCAGCACTCTCTGGCGTCTCCCTCGGTCAGGCACGACAGCCTCCACGCTGCCAGGTTAAAAGCCTTTAGATTAGGTTGTCAAGATGGAAGAGCTGCATATTACGAGCGGTATATGCCGTGGTGTTGTTTAGATATATGTTTTACGAGATGCTCCGAGTGGAAATCACGAGGAATATATGGCTTGTGTCTGTCCCTTCCCCATACTGCCCTTTTGATATTCGATTTGATATTGAATTTGAATATCCATCACGCAGCACGTCACGTCGAGCAAACATACAGCTCCACGTGCTGTCTCGGCGGCAAGCCCTCCTGTGGCTGTGGACTTTTGGGAGGTCGGCATCACACTGACACTCCATTTGGCGGCTACCACTTGGGACCGCCATATCCAGTCTCGTCTTCCAACACCGTGCAATGGGGCGTGAGTCCAGCTCCTAGCATCCCTTGCATGGCCTCTGGCCGCGGCCGCCCGTCGGTCTGCTCTTCCCGCACTGGCGGGGGGGCATTGGACCATATCGTATGGCTGGACTGTGTCGATGTGTTGGCCAACACCAACCATTCCCTCTCTGTCTCCACGCCTCTTTCCGTCCCGCAGCTCCTCGTACGGGCGATATCCTCCTGCGTTTTCGTCCCGGCTCGGGCGGCTGGCGAAACAAGAGCTGTGATGACCGACCGATGCTCCCACGCAAAGGGTCCGGCACGGCCAGACCAGCAACGGTCAGAGCGCACGGCTTGGGATGGCGAAGTGGCTGATTGTCGTTCGACTTGACATTGTACGGAGTAGCAAAATAGCTTCAACTTTGACGTTGGCCTCGAACCGTCGCCCTTTGTCTGCAAAACACACTGGTGTGTGTGGGACCCTAGTCGTCGGACAGGGGTCGTGAGAGTCCACTTGGAACCTGTCCTGCCCGGAAACGAAATAAGAAAATGGAAGCGAAACGGGACGTAGTCGTCGGAGCAGCAGCCCCCCCCCCCTATGGAGCAGCGAACAGGAGCCCCGTTCGATTCTGCGTAATAGCGCTCCTTCCAGCGCTGCAGCGCCTGTGTCTGGTTAGTCCGGCCTCAAATCGGCCCTAGCCCGGGGGGGGAGGGTCCTGCTCGCGCAGCGTCATTGCCTGTTGTCCCGCCGCCAGAACCCTCATTTTAATTTCAGCGATACGAATTCTCGTAAAGCCGCCCACCCCCCCCCCGCTGCCCCCCC
>RQWE01000172.1:0-46116 GCA_004028395.1 Leptographium galeiforme
GGTGAAGAGCGCCTCCCGCCGGCTGTCGTCCTCGCCGCAGCCCGCGGCCGGCGGTCCGGCCGGCCCCGGCTGGCGCGCCGCCACCAGGCCGGCGGCGTCCGTGACCAGCGCGCCGAAGCGGTTCGCCCGCCGGTCCACCACGCGCACGCCCAGCACGTCCAGGCCGTCCTCGGTCAGCGTGCCCGTCTTGTCAAAGCACATAATGTCCAGCTTGCCGCCGACGTTGACCCGCTGCGGGCTGATGCAAAAGATCTGGCGCGCGCGCAGCCGCCGCAGCGCAAAGTTGGTGCCGATCGTCAGCGTGGCCGGCAGCGCCGGCGGCACCACGATCGTGATCAGGTCCAGCGCGCGCACCACGATCAGGTGCCACGCCAGCCCCAGCCGCACAAAGTTGACAAACGAGGCCACGAAGCCGACCGCCGCGATGCCGCCCATCACGCCAATGTAGCGGAACGAGTCGCGGTAGAACTTGAAGCCCGACGGCTTCGGGAACAGCATCGACCGCACCAGCGCGCCCTTTGTCGTGTTGAAGCCGGTGCGCACCACCATGGCCAGCGCGACCGCCGCGTCGCCGTCGCCATCGCCGTCGCCGTCGCCGTCGCCATGGCCATGGCCATTTTCAGGGGCCCCACTCGGCTCCGTGTCACGTGACTGCGGCCGCCGCGCCCGGATGATGCGCGTCCCGCAGAACAGAAAGTGCCGCGCCGCCTCCGGCTGCACCGCCGGCGCGGCCAGGTCCAGGGCCCGCAGCGCGCTGCTCGTCGCCGGCGTCTTGGACACGGGCACCGACTCGCCCGTCAGCATGCTCTCGTTGACGATGCAGTCGCCGCTCAGCAGCAGGCTGTCGGCCGGCAGCTGCGTCAGGCCCGGGTCGCTCAGCTCGTACACGTCGCCCGGCACCAGCTCGCCCGACGCCAGCGTGCGCCAGAACCCGCCGCGCAGCACCCGCACGTCGCACTCGAACCGCGACAGCTCCTGCAGCCGCCGCATCGCCGCCTTGGTCTCGACCAGCGTCGTCGTGATGCTGCCAAACGACATGAGGAAGATGGCCACCGCGTAGTAGTAGTACTCGTCCAGCGACCACAGCACCAGGCTCGCGAGCTGGAACACGTAGAACGGGTGGAACACCTCGTCCACAAACAGCTGCATCGTCGTCTTCTGCGCCAGCTGGATCAGGTTCGGCCCAAACACCTCCTCGCGCTCGGCCTTCTCCTCGCTGTCGACGCCCGTCCGCAGCGCCTGCACGTCCTGCCACCCGGGGTCCTTCCACCCGCCCGACACCACGAACCGGTCCCGCTGCGGGTGGTAGATGAACCGCACGTACCGGTAGTCGAGCACCCGCAGCTGCGCCAGCGGCGGGTCCGGGTCCTCGTCGTACTCGCCGTCGCCCGGGCCGCCGCGGGATCCGTGTCCGTTTCCGCGGCCGTTGCCGTGTCCGTTTCCGTTTCCGCGGCCGTTGCCGTTGCCGCTGTCGTCCCCCCACATCGCCTTCCGCGCCGCCGCCGCCGCCGCCGCCGCCCCAAACACCGTCGACAGCGGACGTCCATACGACGTGCTGCGCACCTCCAGGATCGCCATCTCGTTCCACTGGTTCTCCACCACCACCCACCCGCACCGTCCCAGCGCGCACGGCCGCCCAACCACCCGCACGTACCACCGCGGTAGCCACCGGAACACCAGCCACGCCAGACCCAGCGTCAACGTGCACAGAGCCACGTACACGGCCGAGCCGGCCCGGCTCGTCTCGAACCCCGCAATCACCATGTACAGGTCCTCCGTCACAATGTACGTCTTCTGGCTGGTCCGTTCCCCGCCGTACTCGCTCGCCCCGCCCGTGCTGTCCCGCCGCCGCCCCAGAAGATTGCTATGCACCGAGGCCCGCGAGTGTGTCGACCATCGCCGGTGCAGCACGTAGTCGTTCTCTTCCGCCGCCCGCTGCAGGTCCGACGACGAGTCCCCCTCCTCCCCTTCCCTTTCCCCCTCCTCCTCCCCCTCCCCCTCCTCATCGTCGGCCTCGCTCCGCCCGTCCTCCGTGCCCTCGTCCTCCTCTTCCTCGTGCTCTTCCACGTACCGGCTCCCCCGCTGGTCGTACGACACGTACGAGCCCACCATCAGCCCCCCGGCCTCCTCAAAGACCGACGCGTCGTCCTCGCCGTTCTCCACATCCATCGACCGCCGCACACGGTCGCGCTCCTCGTCGTCGTCCGTGTAGTACGCAAAACTGGTCGTCGAGTCCGCCCGCGACCGCCGGTGGGAAAACGCCGCCACGCTCGTCGGCAGGCTCTCCGCCATCGGACCAGAGTACAGCTGCCCCCCGCGTGTTAGCTGGGTCGCATTGGCCGACAGGAAAAAAAGCTCGTCCTAGCCCACCTCGTCATGCGCCATCTCCACGTCCTCGTACACGCTCGCTCGGCTCTGGTTCGAGCTCAGTCGGTAGAGCCCCGGCATGCCGTTCCCGTCTGCACGTGTCTCCACACGCGTCTCCGACCCCGCCTCCGGGCCCCTGCCATCGTCATCCTCGTCGCGCATGGCCGAAATTCTCTTCAATCGCCGAGATAAGGGCAAGAGGTCAAATGCGCACGAGAGGTCTGGCGCGAGAGCACAAGAGTTGCGCAGCCGCTAGCAGCGCGCCATGATGGAAGACGTGCGTTTCAAAGAGTGTGCTGCTGCGCTGGAGTATCACTCGACCGTCCGGTGCTGCTCAATCGCCGGTGCTGGATGGTGCGAGGGAGGTTACCGAGATAACAGCGACGTCTGCGTCACGGGACCTGGAGAATTCCATCCTGTTTTGGTGGAGCTGCGCTGAACGAGTACCCGTAGCTCCGCAGCGTCGCGCTATTTACCCGCTCGTACGGAGTGCTCGTACTCATCGCCACAGCACTGCAACCACAGAGCGGTACGTCGTAAAGCCGCCACCGTCCGCCGCTGACAACTTGCTGCACGTGTCGGCATTTCGTCGACGAATAGAACAGCTGCAAGTTGGGGGCCCTCTGACCAGGCAGCCAACAAATCAAACAAACACGGATCCCAATACGGTAACCCGGCTTACTGGGCAGCCACCACTGTCCAAAGCCAGGCGGGTGCAACTCCATCCCACCGCGGTCTCGTTGCATTCACACGAGTGCGCAACCATCTGTGGCGAGAGCACCCCCGGCGAGCGCAAAACCGCCCCAAACGCCTTGACGCCAAATAATAATCGGGGGAGGAAAAGAACTTGCAGACAAAGCGGGTCGGATCCGCACTAGCCAATGATATCCACCCCAACGCTGGAGTTGGGAGGGGGAAGCCAAAGTGGCGGCGGCCATAATACATTCTCCGTAGCAGGGAAAAAAAAAAGCATAGGGCCTAGTCAACCAAGCACCGTCGTGTCCACCCTTTCCCACCGCCCAGCAAAAATTTACCTCCGCCAGAAATCTCAACCCCGCCACATCCCAATACTTATTGTTCTCCCAACCGACTTCTCCCTGCCTTCACTTGCACTCCCACTCAACCTCCCACATCCCGTCACCACCGCCGCATTCGACCGTCACCTCCCGACCGTCTCCCCATCCCCGTCGACGCTTCTTTCCGCGTCGTCTCTTGTCCCGCTTTCCGCTTCCCCTCATTTGTCACCGCCTTCCTCACAACTTTTGCCAGCCATGGCCGAGCCCATCCGCAACAAGCGGCCTGATCCCGTCGCTCCGTACGTCGCCATCCCGGCCTCCCGCATCGCGATCCTGTCTTACTAACCGTCCTCTGCAGGACCCCGCAGAACACCCCCGCCCAGAATGCCCCCATTTTGTCCCACGCCCAGCAGCCCGGTGTTGCGAGCATCTCCGAAGGTCCGTATCTCCCGTCCGGCCCCTGGCCGCTCCACCCCCGGCCAAGCCCACGCTGACACCTCGCTCAGAGCCGGTCGACATCGCGGCCGCTGCCCAGCTCTTCGCCCAGAACCCCCGGCTTGTCCACATGATCCAAGGCAAGCTCGGCAGCCTCGTGGGCCGGTCATCCGGCTACATCGAGTCGCTCCCGCCTCAAGTAAAGCGCCGCGTTGCCGGCCTCAAGGGCATCCAGAAGCAGCACTCCAAGCTCGAGGCCGAGTTCCAGGAGGAGGTCCTGCAGCTGGAGAAGAAGTACTTTGCCAAGTTCACCCCGCTGTACGAGAAGCGCGCCACCATTATCAACGGCGGCTCCGAGCCGACCGAGGACGAGGTCGCTGCCGGCGAGGAGGACGAAGATGAGGACGAGGACGAGGAGGCCGACAAGGCCCCCGAGAAGGCCCCCGAGGCCGCCGAGTCGTCCGAGACCATTGCCGGCATCCCCGAGTTCTGGCTGTCTGCCATGAAGAACCAGGTGTCGCTGGCCGAGATGATCACCGACCGCGACGAGGGCGCCCTCAAGCACCTGACCGACATCCGCATGGAGTACCTCGATAAGCCCGGTTTCCGCCTCATCTTTGATTTCTCCGAGAACGACTACTTCACCAACAAGACCATCTCCAAGACATATTTCTACCAGAACGAGTCCGGCTACGGCGGCGACTTTATCTACGACCACGCCGAGGGCGACAAGATCAACTGGAAGGCGGACAAGGACCTCACCGTCCGCATCGAGCAGAAGAAGCAGCGCAACAAGAGTGAGCCCGAGGCCGAGTGTGCACCCCCTAGCACAAAGGCATGCTGACCGTTTGTGCAGACACAAAACAGACCCGCATCGTCAAGAAGACGGTCCCGACCGAGTCCTTCTTCAACTTCTTCTCGCCGCCCACGCCGCCCGCGGACGAGGACGACGATGCCGCCTCGGACATCGAGGACCGTCTGGAGCTCGACTACCAGCTGGGCGAGGACATCAAGGAGAAGCTGATCCCGCGTGCCATTGACTGGTTCACCGGCGAGGCGCTCGCCTTTGAGGAGATGGACGACGAGGACATTGAGGATGAGTTTGACGAGGAGGACGACGAGGATGACGACCTGAGCGAGGACCACGACGAGGAGGAAGAGTCGGATGACGAGGACGTAAGTGACCACGACCGTGACCACCGTTTCCGTGTCCCGGAGCACATGTGCTGACATTCGCGCAGGACGACGCTTCGAAGCCAAAGCAGGAGGCTGCCGAGTGCAAGCAGAGCTAGACGACTAGTCGTTCATTTGCTCCTTGCTCTCTCATGCCTAGCCCCGCGGCATCTTCGGATCCGATGGCAGAGCGTTGGAATACCGTGCGGCAAGACGACACGCAAGACGGCTCTCGTGCCGCCGACGCTATCTGTCGGAACAACCCAACCACTCTCTCCTATTCTGTTTGCACTTGCCGGCTTAGGCATTCGGTCTGCGGTGCCGGCAGTTAGAGCCGCAGTTTGATGCGAGGTATAATGCGAGATAAAAAAACTGGTCGAGGCGACGGTGTGGCAGGAAGGGGATTACGGGTTTGAGTACGGGAGCTCTTCTATTTTATCTACAACTCGATTTCCGCGCATCAGTTTTGTGCTTCGATCTGATAATGTCATAAATTTGGCGCGTTTGCAGTCAGTGAGCCTTTGTTTGCGTGCACTGATATGTAGGGCTCGGGAAGCACGGAAAGAGCCCCAAATGACAGCTCGACTCTGGAGCTGGCGAGTAGTCGGCGAGCTCCTCGGCGACTGGCCAGAGCGGTGCCCCGACCGACGAGCTACGGGGATGATGTGATTAGGTCTTAGTCAGAGAAACTCCTGCCAGAAGGATGGCCCTGGTTTTGGCGCGCAAAAGAGCGAAAATTTTTGTAAGACAGCAAGGCAGAATTTTTGGAGCATTTCGTGAGTCAAAGAGATGCCCCACTAATATCACCGCCCCTTGTATATACGCTGGTTGGCTGCCCGCTTCCGACAGCACAACGACCTCTCCGAGGGCCAACACACAAATACACACAAGCGGAAGTGCCAAAAGTCCAATTGAGCTGCCACGGACCGCACACACCTCTCCAGTCACCACACCTTCACCATGGCTTTCGCCCAGGACATTGCCAGCCGGCCGGTGGTCTCGACGTCTCCCTCGAGCAACACCCAGTTCGTGTCGACCTCGCCGACGACGACGTTCCACTCGCCGGGCTCGTATCTGTCGGGCGGCTTTCTCGGGGGGCCGGCAGCGGCGTCGGGCGGCTTGGCCAAGCCGCTGAAGCCGTTTGACTCGACGGCCATCAAGATCCTCCTGCTCGAGAATGTCAACCAGAGCGGGCGGGACATTTTGACGGGGCAGGGCTACCAGGTGGAGTACCTGAAGTCGTCGCTGCCGGAGGACGAGCTGGTGGCCAAGATCCGGGACGTGCACGTCATCGGGATCCGGTCCAAGACGCGGCTGACGGAGAAGGTGCTCAAGGCGGCCAAGAACCTGCTGGTGATTGGGTGTTTCTGCATCGGCACCAACCAGGTCGACCTCGAGTACGCGGCGCGCAACGGCATCGCCGTGTTCAACTCGCCGTTTGCCAACTCGCGGTCCGTGGCCGAGCTGATGATCGGCTGGATCATCATCCTGGCGCGCCAGCTGGGCGACCGCTCAAACGAGATGCACCGCGGCACCTGGAACAAGGTCAGCGGCCGCTGCTGGGAGATCCGCGGCAAGACGCTCGGCATCGTCGGCTACGGCCACATTGGCTCGCAGTTGTCGGTCCTGGCCGAGTCCATGGGCATGTCCGTCATCTACTACGACATTGTCACGCTCATGGCCATGGGCAAGGCCCGCCAGGTGCCGACCCTGGCCGACCTGCTGCGCGAGGCCGACTTTGTCACGCTGCACGTGCCCGCCACCGCCGAGACGCGCAACATGATCGGTGCCGCACAGCTCGCCCAGATGAAGACGGGTGCCTACCTGCTCAACGCCAGCCGCGGGACCGTCGTCGACATTCCCGCGCTCGTCAGCGCCCTGCGCGACGGCAAGCTGGCCGGCGCCGGCCTCGACGTCTACCCCCAGGAGCCCGCCGGCAACGGCGACTACTTTAACGGCTCGCTGAACCCGACCTTTGGCGACGAGCTTCGCGGCCTCAAGAACGTCATACTGACGCCGCACATTGGCGGCAGCACCGAGGAGGCCCAGCGGGCCATTGGCGTGGAAGGTAAGAAGAGCAAAGGAAGAAGGAAGAAGAAGAATGCCGAGCGGGAGAAGGGGAGAGGAAAGAGGCGCCGAAAACGCTAACACGTGCAGTCGGCGATGCCCTCGTGCGCTACATCAACCAGGGCGTCACCCTCGGCAGCGTCAACCTGCCCGAGGTGAACATGCGCTCGCTGACGCTCGACGAGCCGAACCACGCGCGGGTATGTCGCATACAGCCTGGTACTGCTCTCCGGGCCTCTCCCGCTAACTGCCTGTCAGGTCATCTACGTCCACCGCAACGTTCCGGGTGTCTTGCGCCGGGTCAACGAGATCCTCGGCAACCACAATGTCGACAAGCAGATCAGCGACAGCAAGGGCGATGTATGTCTCCTATCTGCCCCGGGGCCTGCCACTTTGCTAACCGCCTCTGCAGATCGCCTACCTGATGGCTGATATCAGCGACGTCAAGCCTGGCGATCTCAAAGAAATCACCGACAACCTGGAAGCTCTGAGCTGTAAGTCGCCCCGACGACCTACAGCGTCCTGCAAAGTACTAATGCAGCACAGCCCGCATCTTGACGCGGGTGCTCTACTAAGATTTTGGAGAACCCCGTGCATGGCGGTTTAACTACATCGGGATACAAAAGGGATAAAAACTGAAGGCGTCCTGTTTTTGCATTTGGGCTGGTGTTCAATCTTTCAACACGGATGGACAAAGCGAGTTACGGAGTAGCTATTCTATGAGGACCCACGGTGACCATACGTAGCGGTTTCGCACACGATTCAACAACGAAGAGGTGGATAGGCGGTGAAGACGAACTATGGAGCCATTTTATCAGGGTTGACAGACTCGAAAGTGCGGTGTCGACAAATGGACCATTCCCTGCGCTTTCCTCACCGTTCTTAAGCCAGGGTCTCTCGCTTTTTCCGAGGTCTCCATTATTTTAGCACGCGCGAGTATCTAACTGGGCACCTCGCCCCGGTCGACTGCACTGTGGGGAGGCTTCAGGAGAAGTATCTTTCCTGTAGGTATGTCCGGCCCTGCTCTTGGCCCGACCGGACGTATCTTACTTTTACGAGTACTCCATAGCTGTTTGTAGACAAGCACTCTGTATCTCGCCCTGCGTACAATATGATGTTGGGACGGTTTAAACACTCTCCTAGTGTTTCGTCCCCACGCATATTCCGAAAGGGGCTGGCCAGTCAGCGCGATGGATTGCTGTGTGGATGCTCCATATTTCTTAGCGTCCCGAGCGTTTCAGTCCTCTGCGATTTACGGCCCGTCTTGTACGCAAGAAGAACAAACTGCATCGATTCAAGCCGGTGTGCAAGGCCTTCACTGTTTTTGAATCGCCTTACGTGCGGTGGAACCAATTATGATCGCCCCGTCTCCTTGCTGTTGGACAGTGCGGAAACAGTGCTGGCGGAACCCTCTGCTCCCGTGGCAGGGAAATCTGGCAAGGCCCCGTCGAGAGGCTATCCACAATTGGACGGACATCGTTGGGCACCTTGAAAGATGGCCTCTAATACTCCGTACGACGTACTCGTACAAGTATGTATTCCAAGGGCGTGGCTGGGTCAGATGCTCGTTAGGACCACGGGAGCCGTACCAGGAAAGGGCCAGTGCGGTACAGCATAATACTCGTAGGATACTGCGGTGACCCAGGGTGCCCTGTCCCGTAGTAGCCGAAGACTTTGAAGTTTAATCCCACTTGTAACTTACGGAGTAATAGACGTGAGCAGTTAGGGGGTTGCTAACTAACTTTTGGCTTGCGGAAGGTGTGCGTCGCCTAGGGTTATCTTGGGGTCTGTCCGATTTTAATGCCTGATATGCCGGGAATACAGTACGAATACACTGGACGCGCCAATTTGGTCTAGCTGCATTTGTTGCCTCCCTCCGCATAGTACCCCCCTATCAAGAAATTCCCTAGGCAATGGAAGACACGACACGCCTTCTGTTCGCGTCTCCTCTCACAATTGGCCCAAGCCCTTTACCAGCCATTCAATATCCAAAAATATGAACATCCAAAACGAGCGTTTTGCCTAATACTGCCGTCTTTCTTACCTTTTGCTTCCCGCCTGTTGCACCGCCTCCATCAACTTCCATTTCGCCGACGCAACTGTCTCTTAAGCCTGTTGTTTCTTCCTCCCCTTCAACATTTTGATGTCTTCCCATACAGGGGATTCCTATCGCCGGTAGCGCCTCCCCTTTCCGCACTGTTAGTTGGCCTGCCCCTGCCTCCTTTATTTTTCCTTCTTCCGACATATCCAATCTTACTCCAGCTCCCAACCATTAGGATTCCAACCTCTTGATTGCCATAGCCAAAACGGCCTACTCGACGAAGCCTACGGAGTACACCGCGACCACACTCTTGGCCCCGCCGCCACCGACAACTGCCGCTCACCGCTTGGCAATTTGCGGCCGCTCCTTGTCGAGAACCCCCTTTTCAACTAACTGGCCGTTGGGCTTGTCGCGTCGGATTCGGATCTCGCCTTCAACCTTTGCAAACGCCCCCCCGATTCCTGCCTGTCGGCCACCGGCCACTGCTGTCTATCGCACATTATGGCGGAGACCTATGATGTCGGAACACGAGCGTGGCAGCCCGATGCCACGGAGGGCTGGGTGCCCTCAGAGGTGGTCAAGAAGGAAGTCCAGGGCACCAAGGTGATCCTGGCCTTCAAGCTCGAGAATGGAGAGGTAAGGCAGAAGATGGGAACCCCAGAGGCCGATTTTGGTCGACTCATGCTCACACTGGCGGCCAGACCAAAACCATCACGGTTTCCGAGGCGGTGCTCCAGAAGGGCAGCGACCCGTCGCTGCCGCCCTTAATGAACCCAACCATGCTCGAAGCGAGCGACGACCTGACAAATCTGTCACATCTGAATGAGCCAGCAGGTGCGTCGCATCACCTCCAGAGGCCCGGCCGCCCCGGCTTCCGGCTCTCTTTCCCTATCGCTCCCTGCTAACTGCCTCGCCCGATTTCTAGTCCTCCAGGCCATTCGTCTCCGATATGCCCAGAAGGAGATCTACACATACTCTGGAATTGTTTTAATAGCAACAAACCCCTTTGCGCGTGTCGACTCCCTCTACGTCCCAGGCATGGTTCAGGTCTACGCGGGCAAGCAGCGCGCAACCCAGGCACCCCATCTCTTCGCCATTGCCGAAGAAGCCTTCATGGACATGCTTCGGGACAACAAGAATCAGACTGTTGTCGTGTCCGGTGAATCTGGTGCTGGCAAGACCGTGAGCGCAAAGTATATCATGCGGTACTTTGCCACGCGCGAGTCGCCAAACAACCCCGGCTCGCGCTCCAAAAAGGCCGAGGCCATGAGCGAGACCGAAGAGCAGATCCTGGCCACCAATCCCATTATGGAAGCCTTTGGCAACGCCAAGACCACACGCAACGACAACTCGTCCCGTTTCGGAAAGTACATCGAGATCATGTTCGACAAGTCCACCAACATTATCGGTGCCAAAATCCGCACATATCTGCTCGAGCGGTCACGGCTCGTGTTCCAACCCCTCAAGGAGCGCAACTACCATATCTTTTACCAGATGGTGGCCGGCATGTCTGAGCAACAGAAGAAGGAGCTCGATCTTCGCCCGGTAGAACAGTTTGAGTACCTCAACCAGGGCAACACACCGACCATTGACGGGGTCGACGATAAGGCCGAATTCATGGCCACCAAGTCCTCCCTCACAACGATCGGTGTGGTGGAGGACCAGCAGATTGAGATCTTCAAGTTGCTAGCCGGTCTCTTGCATCTCGGCAACGTCAAGATTGGCCTGACGCGTACCGAGGCCGTCTTGGCTCCCGACGAGCCCTCGCTGGTACGCGCCTGTGCCATCCTCGGCATCAATGCGCCCGAATTCGCTCGTTGGATTGTCAAGAAGCAGCTCGTTACACGCGGCGACAAAATTATCTCCAACCTGTCTGCGGCTCAGGCGTTTGTCGTGCGTGACTCTGTTGCCAAGTTCATCTACTCTAGCTTGTTCGACTGGCTTGTGGAGATCATCAACGACAGCTTGGCCACTGATGCGGTTCTCAGCCGTGTCCAGTCGTTCATTGGTGTGCTTGATATCTACGGCTTCGAGCACTTTGCCAAGAACTCGTTTGAGCAGTTCTGTATCAACTACGCGAACGAGAAGCTCCAGCAGGAGTTCAACCAGCACGTGTTCAAACTCGAGCAGGAGGAATACCTGCGGGAAAAGATTGACTGGACATTTATTGACTTTTCCGACAACCAGCCCTGTATCGACCTGATCGAGGGGCGCATGGGTATCTTGTCTCTCCTCGACGAGGAGTCCCGTCTCCCGATGGGCTCGGACGAGCAGCTAGTTCTCAAGCTGCACCAGAACTTCTCCTCGGACAAGAACAAGTTCTACAAGAAGCCCCGCTTCGGCAAATCGTCCTTTACCGTTTGCCACTACGCCATCGACGTCACCTACGAGTCTGAGGGCTTCATCGACAAGAACCGTGATACAGTGCCCGACGAGCACCTGGCTGTCCTGCGCGCTTCCAGCAACCGCTTCCTGTGCAGCGTTCTGGAGGCGGCGTCGGCCGTCCGCGAAAAGGACGTGGCGTCGGCCGCTTCGGCGGTAAAGCCGACGGCTGGTCGCCGCATTGGTGTCGCCGTCAACCGCAAGCCGACTCTGGGCGGCATCTTCCGTTCCTCCCTGATTGAGCTCATGACCACGATCAACAACACCGATGTGCACTACATCCGCTGCATCAAGCCCAACGAAGCAAAGGAGGCGTGGAAGTTCGAGGGTCCCATGGTGTTGAGTCAACTGCGGGCGTGTGGTGTGCTCGAGACGGTCCGCATCAGCTGTGCTGGTTACCCGACCCGGTGGACCTACGAAGAGTTTGCTCTGCGCTACTACATGCTGGTGCGCTCCACGCAGTGGACATCGGAGATCCGGCAGATGGCCGACGCCATCCTCACCAAGGCCCTCGGCGCCAGCACCGGCAAGGGTGTCGACAAGTACCAGCTGGGTCTTACCAAGATCTTCTTCCGCGCCGGTATGCTCGCGTTCCTGGAGAACCTGCGCACCACGCGCCTCAACGAGTGTGCCGTGATGATCCAGAAGAACCTGCGTGCCAAGTACTACCGCAGCCGCTACCTCGCCGCGCGGGAGTCTATCATCACCGTCCAGGCGGCTGCCCGCGCATTTATCGCACGGCGGCGTGCCCAGGAGCTACGCACCGTACACGCGGCCACCACTATCCAGCGCGTGTGGCGCGGCCAGAAGCAGCGCAAGGTCTTCCTGCGCATCAGGGCCGATGTCATTATGGCGCAAGCGGCTTTCAAGGGGTACCTGCGTCGCAAGGAGATCATGGAGACGCGTGTCGGAAATGCAGCGCTGCTTTTGCAGCGCCTGTGGCGGTCACGCCGTGCCATGCGCACGTGGCGCCTGTACCGCAAGAAGATTGTGCTCATCCAGAGTGTGTGGCGCGGTCGCTCTGCCCGTCGCGGCTACAAGACGATGCGCGAGGAGGCTCGCGATCTGAAGCAGATCTCGTACAAGTTGGAGAACAAGGTGGTGGAGCTGACACAGTCGCTGGGCACGATGAAGGCCCAGAACAAGGAGCTCAAGACACAAGTGGAGAGCTACCAGGGCCAGATCAAGTCGTGGCAGACGCGGCACAAGGACCTCGAGCAGAAGACAAAGGAGCTGCAGACGGAGGCGAACCAGGCCGGCATTACGGCTGCGCGCCTGTCGCAGATGGAGGACGAGATGAAGAAATTGCAGCACAGCTTCGAGGAGTCGACGGCCAACGTCAAGCGGATGCAGAAGGAGGAGCAGGACCTGAAGGACTCGCTGCGGGCGACGGGCGCGGAGCTCGACACGGCCCGACAGGAAGTGACACGGTCGGAGGCGGAGAAGAACACGCTGCGCCAGCAGCTGTCGGACATCCAGGACGCGCTCGAGGAGGCACGCCGTGCTGGGCCGATCCTGAACGGCGGTGCGAACGGCGACGTCAACGGCGGAACCAACGGCGTCAACGGCATTGCCAGCGGCCTCATCAACCTGGTGGCGTCCAAGAAGCCGTCGAAGCGGCGCAGTGCCGGCGCCGAGCCGCGCGAGATGGACCGCTACAGCATGGCCTACAACCCGCGGCCGGTCTCGATGGCGGTGACGAGCCGGCAGAATCTGCCCGGGACGGACAACGTTGAGCTGGAGCTCGAGAGTCTGCTGGCAGACGAGGATTCTCTGAACGACGAGGTGACGCTGGGTCTGATCCACAACCTCAAGATTCCGTCGCCGAACTCGACGCCGGCGCCGTCGGACAAGGAGGTGCTCTTCCCGTCGTACCTCATCAACCTGGTGACGTCGGAGATGTGGAACAACGGCTTTGTCAAGGAGTCGGAGCGGTTCCTGGCGAATGTGATGCAGTCGATCCAGCAGGAGGTGATGCAGCACGAGGGCGAGGACGCGGTCAACCCCGGCGCCTTCTGGCTGTCCAACGTGCACGAGATGCTCTCGTTTGTGTTCCTGGCCGAGGACTGGTATGAACAGCAGAAAACGGACAACTACGAGTACGACCGCCTCCTGGAGATTGTGAAGCACGACCTCGAGAGTCTCGAGTTCAACATCTACCACACGTGGATGAAGGTGCTGAAGAAGAAGCTGCAGAAGATGATCATCCCGGCCATCATCGAGTCGCAGTCGCTGCCGGGTTTCGTGACGAACGAGAACAACCGGTTCCTGGGCAAGCTTCTGGCGTCGAGCAGCACGCCGGCGTACAGCATGGACAACCTCCTTAGCCTGCTGAACAGCGTGTACCGCGCGATGAAGGCGTACTACATTGAGGACTCGATCATCACGCAGACGGTGACGGAGCTGCTGCGCCTTGTGGGCGTGACGGCCTTTAACGACCTGCTGATGCGGCGCAACTTCTTGTCGTGGAAGCGTGGGCTGCAGATCAACTACAACATCACGCGGATTGAGGAGTGGTGCAAGAGCCACGACATGCCCGAGGGCACGCTCCAGCTGGAGCATCTGATGGTAGGTTGATCCGTTCTGCGTGACGGACAGATGGAGATGCAGTGATGCTGACACGCCGATAGCAAGCGACGAAGCTGCTGCAGCTGAAGAAGGCGACGCTGAACGACATTGAGATTATCCAAGATATCTGCTGGATGTGAGTGGCGCGGCTCTCTGCACAATGAAGGCGGCTACTGACAGAGAGCAGGCTCTCGCCGAACCAGATCCAGAAGCTGCTGAACCAGTACCTCGTGGCGGACTACGAGCAGCCGATCAACGGCGAGATCATGAAGGCGGTGGCGTCCAAGGTGAATGAGAAGGGTGACGTGCTGCTGCTGCAGGCTGTCGATATGGACGACAGCGGCCCGTACGAGATTGCCGAGCCGCGTGTGATCACGGCGCTGGAGACGTACACACCATCCTGTAAGTGGTCCCGCCTCTCGATCTGTTCCTGTTCTGCACGGCGGGCGATGGCGGCTAACACGGCGGCGCAGGGCTCCAAACACCGAGGCTCAAGCGGCTGGCGGAGATCGTGTCAGCACAGGCGATCGCGCAGCAAGAGAAGCAGGAGCTGGACTATGAGCAGTCCGACATTGCGGAGATGGACGAGGAGATCAAGGCGATCGAAGCAAGCGCCTAGTGGGTGCGGCTGCTAGTGGGCGGCCTGGCCGACAAGCAGAGCGAGGGCGAGAGTCCTGCTCTTCGATGAGCTGTTCCTTGCCGCACGGGCGACGACGACACGTGACTGTGTGGCACCCGTAATGTCCACCTGCCCCTCTTCTCTTCTTGCTACATATTGTTGGTGGCATGTGTACGTTTTGGAGGGGCCACGTTTTGACGCTCTGTATTTCTGCGTACATTTGCACCGAGTCCACGCTGTGGATGTTATGACCAACTCCCCATTCATGCCGTGTTTCTGTTCAGGCTACCGCTTGTGTTGTTTTCTGGAGTGCATTATGGAAGGGGGCGCGAATCTGGATGACGGATGTATTAGAACGAAAAGACGCCGGCGTGCGATTGCCGTCAAGAGAAGTGCGGCCGGTGCGCGTGGATATGGCGGCGCGTTGGCTAGAGACAGGGCAGTGCATAGCGGCAGCGACTTTGGGAGGGCATTTGCACGATTTTCCAGACGCGCAACGGGATAGAAATGAGACGAGTTTTGTGACGATGGCGCGCAAACGCGTTGATGCACGTGATCCGGCGAGGGCGTTAAGAGGCCAAAAATTTCTGCGACGCTGGCGCAAGGAAAAAGGCGGCACGACCTTTTGCAGCGAGAGCGACGGCGAGCCCCTGCGATTTGAGTGCTGCGCCGACAAGCGAGAAATCTACCCCAGACAGCGAGCACGATGGAGCCGGCTGCGGTGCGGCGGACGCGGCCGAACATTGTGGTGACGGGCACGCCGGGAACGGGCAAGACGACGCACTGCGCGGCGGTGGTGGCGTCGGCTGGCGGGCAGACGGCGGGGCTGCGGCACGTGTCGATCAACGACCTGGTGCGGGACCGAGACTGCCACGACGGGTGGGACGCGGAGTACCAGAGCTGGCTGGTGGACGAGGACCGGCTGCTGGACGCGCTGGAGGCGGACGACGTGCCGCACGGGCGAGGCGCGGGGGTGCTGCTGGACTGGCATGCGTGCGACCTCTTTCCGGAGAGCTGGATCGACCTGGTGGTGGTGCTGACGGCGGACACGGCGACGCTGTACGACCGGCTGGCGGAACGGTGAGTGGGAGAGAGGGAGAGAGGGAGAGAGGGAGAGAGAGAGAGAGAGAGAGAGTGGGAGAGAGAGAGAGAGAGAGAGGGGGAGAGAGAGGAAGGGAGGGAGAGAGGGGGAGAGAGAAAGAGACAGAGAGAGAGAAAAAAAAAAGAGAGAGAGAGAGAGAAGGAAAAAGAGAAAAATAAAGGGTGACGAGAGAGACGGGGGAAAGCGCGAGAGAAAGATACACGCGAGAGAGACGCCCGGGCTGACAACTTGCAGGAAATACCCCGAGAAAAAAATGCAGGAAAACATCGACGCCGAGATCATGCAGGTGCTGCTGCAGGAGGCCCACGACGCGTTCCCGGCCGAGATGGTTGTCGTGCTGCCGTCCAACTCGGTCGACGAGATGGAGTCCAACGTCGACCGTATCGTCGCCTGGACGCACCAGTGGTACAAGGACAACGACCTGCCGCTGCCGGGCACCGGCAAAGGTGCCGCGGCAGGGTCTTCCGAGGGGGCGAAGACGACATGAAGAAAATAAAAGGAAGCGAAGAAAAGGGTATTTAGAGGGGGTTACGGGTTTATGGCACAGTCTCGGAGTCTGGGTATATCTTCTTTCTCCGTGTTTCTCTTTTATTTTGGAAGAGGATACATGTCTGTACTTTGGCATTTGGACAATTGCCGATAACAGTGCTGCTGGTGTTCTCGTCTCGGGGGGGGACCTCCGTACCGCGTACAGCTCGGTGTAAATTGACTAGTAAGAGCCCCGCCCCGCGATAACCCATTTTCCGGGGCAAGCGCAAAACTGGACGGCTTCCTTTTGCGACACGTACCTTTCTTTACCCAATTATACACAACATCCGCCATGGCCACCGTCCTCAATTTCGTCACCGGCAATGCCAACAAGCTGGCCGAGGTCCGCGCCATCCTCGAGACGCCCGCGGCCGCGTCCGCGGCGCCGCTGTCCATTACCGTGACGTCGCGCAGCATCGACCTGGTCGAGATCCAGGCCGCCACCATGGAGGAGGTCACGCTCGACAAGTGCCGCCGCGCCGTGGAGCTGGTGGGTGCCAGAAACACAAGCCCTCCCCGGCTGTTGCCATTGCTCCCTCGCCGAATCTCCTCCCACAGCTGACCGCCTGCCTCCTCTTCTCCCCCCCCCCCTCTCCTTGTCCCTCCCCGGCTTGCAGATTCAGGGTCCCGTCTTGGTCGAAGACACCTGTCTATGTTTCAACGCTCTCAAAGGACTGCCGGGCGCCTACATGTAAGACAAACGGGACAGACGGCGCTCGTCTCCGGCCTCTCTTGTCGCCAGGCTCGTCTCTTCATCTCGCTGACTTTGGCCCCAGAAAATGGTTCATGGCCAAGCTCGGCCACGACGGCCTCAACAAGCTGCTGGCCGGCCACGACGACAAGTCCGCCCGCGCGGTCTGCACCTTTGCGCTCTGCAAGGGCCCCGGCCACGAGCCCGTGCTCTTCCAGGGCATCACCGAAGTGCGCCCATCTGCCTGAGCTCCCTTTTCCTTCCACGACCGCTGCTGACGTAATACAGGGCAAGATCGTGCCTGCCCGCGGCCCCGCCAAGTTTGGTAAGATACATCTGCCATGACCCGCGACCCGCCGTGTCTCTTTCTGACCGTGGCCGCAGGCTGGGATCCCATCTTCGAGTACGAGGGCAAGACGTGAGGTCACCCCCTGCTACCGCACCCCAGGCTTCTGCTGACCCGTCCGCAGCTACGCCGAGATGGACAAGGCCGAGAAGAACACCATTTCGCACCGCTACAAGGCGTTGCAGAAGCTGCGCGAATATCTCGCCACGGAGACGATATGAAAGACGCAAGGGATGGACAGACGGTGCCCAGCGTAAACGCTCGTCTGTGTTTATCGACCGCTATGCGTGGAAATAGACATCTTGGACGCTTCTCAAAACAATGAAAGAACATGAAAAAGAAAATAATAAGCCAATCACGCAAACAAGACTCCCAGACACGATCCGTTCGTGCTCCACCTTCGCGCCCTCTATTGGCTGCCGGCAGCAGGAGCGGCGACGGCGTCGTCGTCGTCCAGCGGTATCGTGTCCTGCGGTCTCGGGTCAAGCCTGCAGCATCGCGGTTAGCAGAGAGGCAGCAACCGACAGAAACCGGCATTGGAGTGTCCGCGGCCACGCACTTGAGCACTTCAAACGCCTGAAATCGGCAGAGGTACCGCGAGTCGCGGCGGTACAGGTTCAGCAGCTTGTCCGGGTAGCGGGCCACGATGCGTTGGTGGCCGACCAGCCGCGCCACCGGCGAGCTCTCCCGAAAGATGGGGTCAAAGACCAGCAGGTTCGTCTGGCCCGTCCGTGTCTTCTCGAGGCCGACAATGGTGAGCGAGTGGCCCGGGTGCTGCCAGTAGATTGGCGGCAGCGTCGTCGCCCGCACCTTGCGTCCCGGCCGGTACCGGCCCATCTGGAAGTACCGCTCGACCTCGCGCAGCAGCAGGTCGGCCGCTCGTCCCGGCTTGCGGTGGTTGAACGCCTGCGCGTTGCACGGAATGTTGAGGCTGCGCAGCATGGCCATGGCCTCGGGCGTGCCAATGTACTTGCGCGTCCACCGGACCCCGCCCGTCTCGATCCGTCCGTTCGCGCTGATGCCCATGTCCCACGCGTTCTCGATGAGGTTCTGTATGTCAAAGATGCTGGGCAGGTCGTCGCCGAACAGGTTGTGGCCCGGGTACTGCGCTCCCACGACGTACGACACCAGCGTCTGGATGTTGCGATACCCGCAGAACGCGCCTGGAAAGAGAACACCGCGTGAGTCGCCGGTCCATGGCCGATTCCACACCCAGGACTGTGCAGGGCAAACTCACCTTCCTTTGGCAGCCGCGAGACGTGCGTCACGCAGGGGTCGCAGAGGTACGCGTACTCGGTCGTCGGGCTCTGCTCGAGCAGCTGCTTCAACACCGGCACGACTCCTGTGTCGCCGTTAGCGCCCGCCGCTCTCCTCTGGACAATCGCGGTCCAACATACCGCTGTGGCACACTCCCCACTCCTTCTTAAGGTAGACAACCAGCCAGTCGGGCATGCGGTCCTCGTGGGCGTAGCGGCCAAGCTCAGCCCGGCCCAGACGTTTCTTGGCCGTCGTCGGGGCCGCCGGGGCCGCCGGGGCCGCCGGGGCCGCCGCCTCGCTGCCGCTCTTTGGACGCGACGATGCCGACGTGGGTCGCCGGCTGCGCGCTCTCGACGGCTCCCTCTTCGGCTCCGTAGCAAATCGGAACGGCCACCAGGATGACCGCGACGACCGCGACGATTTGTGGCTCAGCGATCTCACTTCACGGCCGCGCGACGTCGGCTTCGCCTCCGGCTCGAGGTCCCGGTCCCGGTCCCGGCCACTGTTCCTCCGGCGGTGACCACGCTCCTTGTCGCGGCGTTCCCGGTGATAATCGCGCGGAACGTCGTCGTCTTCGTCGTAGTCAGAAGTGCCGTCCACAGTGTGGGACCGGTGCCGGGATCTGTGCGAATGACGGCTGTGGTGGCCGTTGTGGCTCGGCCGTCGGCGTGGCTCCCCGGCACGATCATCCGCAGACCCCGCCGTGCTCTTCCGTCTGGACGAGACCCGGACCGGAATGCGGCCGTCGACACCGGAGCTTTGGGACGTAGCCAACGACTGGCGGTCCCGTGTCGTGGGTCGGGTCCCGCCTCCGGCCACGGACCTGCCGTCGGCCTCGTCACGGTCATCGGCATCGTGCAGATTGATGTGGCCGACAAGGTCTGCCAGATCTAGGACTTCGCCACAGCCGCGAACGGAACAGACAGCCAGCTCTGCATCGCTGTCGCTGGCTCTGCTGCCGCTGTCGCGACTCGGCTCAGCCGCATTCTTTGCGCCGGCCTTCTCTGGAATCGGCATCGTGCAGATAACTGGCCAAACTGCCGTTTCCCAAGCACAGCCGCCCGGGCTTGCGCGTCTGTCTGCGGCTGCTGCTGCTGCTGCTGCTGCGGTGGCTTTGATAACTATGCTTTTCTAGCTCGGCCGTTGCTGTCCAGGACCTCCAAAAGCGGCGTCATTTGCCTGCAGCAAGCTAATGAGGCTGACAAAGTCGAGATGGGTCGCGACACAACCCCCCCCCGGTCGCAAAAGGTCCAGGCTATGGATAATAGATAAGATACAAGAATATGTAGATGATGCAGCGAAGGGGAAAATCTGAGAGGTAAGGATACAGGCAGCAAACAATAGAATCGCGGCTGACGTGGCTTCGCCAGGCCGTCTTATTGGGCGTCGTGTGAGGCAGAAGGACGGCGGAGGGACAAAAATGCAAGTGACATAGGGAGACGCAATGCCCTGCCCAATGGACGTGTCAGGTTCATGATGGGGGAGAAGAAGGGATTCCAGGCTACTACGGCAGATCGCCCCAGGAAATACGAGTACGTCTGTTTGCGGGTTTCATGGCCGACGCCGGTTGCTCCTGCCCCGTTTGCGCCCCTGGCCAATCTACTCATAGGCCTCCCACACAAGGGCCGTGCATCCCGCCACCGCGCCAGAGCCCCGCCCTACTGCTTTCTCGCTCCAGCCTTCTCTTTTACTGCCATCCGCGCTGCCACTGCACAACACAATCGCGTTTCCAATTCACCAGGGCAGAGACAGTTCTCCACGCCGCGCTATCGCCATTTTCCAAGCAAGATGAAAATAGCCTGCATTGGGCCCCAATACCATGTCTCATAAGCTTGCCCAATCCCCTCCTCCGGCAGGCCGTCGCCCATCTAAACCGTGACGTCCTTCAGCTTGTCAGCCGCCTTGCTGACAGCGTCGGTGACGGCGCTGGCCGCGGCCGCAACCTTGGGCTTGGCGCCGCCCTTCTTGGCCTTTAGCGACGTCGAGTCCTTCGGCAGCTCCTTGGTAAAGGGCAGGAAATCGGGGGCTCTGTTCTGGGGTCAGCAGCTGTATCTTTTGGTATGATGCCACAGAGCTACGCACCCTGGCAGGTATTTCCGGAGTGGCTCTGGGATGCGAATGCCATCTGCTGTCTGGAAGTTCTCGAGGATGGCGCCTAGCACATGTCAGCACGCGTGCTGCACCTCTGCACGTCTCGTCGAAGCGGCGCTTACACATTGTACGGCTGGTGGCCGTCAGGGTTGAGTTGAGGCAGTGCACGTATTTCTTCTTGGCTACACGTTTGTTAGCACCCAGAGATCGGGCGGCAACATCAGACGCCAATACGTACCATCCGTCTGCGTCTTCGCGCCATACCGGATGTCCAGCGCGCGGGACTGGTCTGCATGTCCTGTCAGTATGCTGCCGACGCACCGACATTCGTGGCCCAGATGGTCTTACAGTCAGTGCAGTTGGAGCAGGACACAAGCTCCTTGTACTCTGCCTGGTACGGGAACCAAGCCCTGTGGCAGACATTAGCATCGAGCTCGGCGGTCCACAGGGCTACTCGCCGGGACATACTCAAGATCGAATTTCTTGCTGGCGGCCTGGTTGAAGGCGCCGCTGACGATGGCAATCACACGGTACGGCAGGCCAAGGGCCTGGCAGAACTCCTCGGAATTGCTGATCATCTCGTCGAACATGGCCCAGCTCTTCTCGGGGTCTGTGAGGGTCCCAGTCAATACGGCGTGCCGCGCATAGGACGTGGAACCAACGTACCGCAAAGAACAAACTGCTCCACCTTCTCGAACTGGTGGACACGGAATGTGCCCCAGGCATCCTTGCCGTGGGAGCCAGCCTCACGACGGCTGTCGGCCGCCTGTTAGAACTCGCCCATGTCTGGGAGATTGACGCAGATTGTAACTTACAAGCATGTGCTGTAGCCAGCATACTTTAGTGGCCTGTAAAGGACGTGTCAGCGGCACGTTCGCCGTGCAAGACGGCCGGTGCGAACTCACATCTCGGCAGGCTGAAGCCACTGCCCGGCATGGTATGCCGAGATTGGCTGCTCAGAGGCTGAATCTCGTGTCAGACGGCTGTCGCATCAACGCATAGCACGAGCGTGCGACTTACTTGCTGCGAGATCGTTAGCAGAATTCCCGATACCCAAAGGGACGCTTCTCCCACATACCAATGAGGTACTTCTCCGAGTCGCCATCCACCACCTGCAGGCCAGAGAGTCAGAACTAGGACTTTGTCACAGGAAAAAGCGCCATGCCTTGTATAGTTGCTCGTCAAAATCGTCGAGCTGCGCCGTCAGCGCCATGACCTCCTTCGACCTGTATTACGTCAGCATCCTTCCTCGTGGTGCGGCGACGTGGGAGGTGGTTCCATACATCATAAACGGTGCCTGCAGGGCCGTGTAGCCGTGCTGCTGGGTGAGGAATTCGAGACCGACTGTGGCCGGTTAGCATTCGCTCGTGTGCAGAGAGGACCGGGAGGCCGACTCACAGTTGATGATAGCCTGGTTCCTGCAAGAAGTAAGCGAGCCGCACTCTGCAAATCAGCGCCCCGGACGAGCCCTTACAAAAAGACCTAGAAGACCGTCAGCACAAGCCGTCCAGACGGCGCCAGAGTGTGCGAGTCACTTACACCCCAGTTCTTGAGGAAGTAGCCGCGGTGGCCGACAACTTTGCTGCGAGGGAGTTAGCCCTGGGGACGCGCAGCACGACAGACGGGAGCACGCACACGCCCGCCTCGGGGTTGTAGCCGTCGATGCGCAGGAGCAGCTCGTGATGCGACAGCAGGCTGCTGCGGTCCTCCTCGCCGACGGGGACGGCGCGGTCGGCCGGCACCCAGGTGCGCAGGGTCGGGTTGTCATCCTCGGTGGGGAACACGGGGACGGAGTCGTGGATGATGTTGCCGATGGAGCCCAGGGTCTTGTTCATCGTCTTCTCCTTGACGGCGGCCGAGTCGAGCAGCTCCTTCTTCTCCTTCTCGATGGCGATCTTCTGCTGCAGCAGCTCGTCGGCATTCTCCTTGGCCTTTTTCTTGGCGCCGATCTGCTTCTCTGGAGGCGGCGGCGTGTGAGCTTTGCAAAAACAGGAAACACTGAAAAAATGGAGCAAAGACGGCGCGCCAGGGACGGGGCTTCACGGACGGATGTCGTTGATCTTTGCATTCAGCCTTGAAAAAACTGTTAGCTTCCTCTGCCGGCCGCTCGTGTCGACTGCACGTACTGGGTGGCCGCGTAGAGCGTGCGCCGGTGGTCCTGCCACAGCTCGATGACCTGGTCGACGACTTCGACGGGGGCATAGCGCCTCTGGCGCGGCTGTCAGCGAGGGCAAAGGGCGATTTTGGGTCGACGTGGCCGACTGGAGTCGGCGGGACAAACTCACGCGTTGGCTCTCGCGAACGGCCTCGGGGTTGCCGCCGCGCTCGGCGATCAGATCGAGAACGTCAAGCATGTTGGGGGGATTCGCGGGGGTGGGTGCAAGAGATCGGGAAGAGCGGCAAGTAGCGGTCGGGCAGGGCGAGTCATGAAAGAAGAGCAAAGCACACGAGACGGGAGCAAAATTCAAGCGACGCCAATCCGATGCTACATTTTTGGAAGGAGGGGCGGCCAGCCAGCCCAGCCAGCCATGGTGGGGTCCCAATACGTGCCAACAGATAACGCCTGGGAAGCTCTGGTGGGCGTTATCGACTTTAGGTAGGAAATTGAGCTGTCTCGCCGACGCAAGGGCGGCGGTCGACACCGAGAAGAATGCATGTCTGATGCGTCAATTCCTATGAAATACAGAATCTAGTGGCTTTGATACAGATGAATCCCAAGAAGCCTCGGATACTATGCCTATGTCGTCGATGTATGAGTGCCGCGCCCCTGCCCTTCCAATATCGGCGTGAAAAGAAAGAAAAATTACCCCAGATACCAAAAGAAGATACCAAAAGCCAAGAACCAAGAGCCAAAAATACCAGAATACAATACCGGAATAACAGAAACCAAAGCAGTCTCCTCGCGCAAAGAGAAAACAGGCGTACATGACGAAAGGAAAGCGGAGGTCAACGGCGCATGCGATCTTACGGGCGTGGCCGAAGAAGAAGAGAAAAAAGAGGGAGAGAAAGAGGAGAGGCCCACGTCCCCTCCCGAGCCACCCCGCAGACTACATGACGGCACACTTGCCGTCGTTCTGGGGCTCGTTTGGGTTCTGGGACTTTTCGATCTGGCCGATGAGCAGCTCAAAGGCGCGGGCGACGTTGGTGTCGAAGCGGGCGCTGGCCTCGGTCCAGGCGCAGTCAAACTTCTCGGCGAGGCGGCGGCCGTCCTCGACGGTGACCTGGCGCTGCTCGGGCCGCAGATCGCTCTTGTTGCCGACAATGACAATGGGGACCCAGTCGACGCCGAGGTGGTTGAGGATCTTGTCGCGGATCACCTGCACCATCTCGTACGACTGCTTGGAGGCGACCGAGTAGACGAGCATGTAACCGTGGATGCCGATAAAGTGCTTCGAGTTTAGGATGCTGTACTCATCCTGGCCGGCGGTGTCGACAATCTCCGTCGCAAACTCCTGGCCCTTGTACTTGATCTCCTTGCTAAAGGTGTTCTCAATGGTCGGGTAGTAGCTCTCGATAAAGTGGCCGTCGACATAGCGAACGGCGAGGGAGGATTTGCCTGGGACGGTTAGCAAGAAGCTCCCATCGCGGGGCCCGGGAAAAGGAGGAGGACGCACCGACGGAGCGGCTGCCAACAATGGCAAGTTTGCGCTGCTTGGACGGCGAGGGCATTTAAGAGGTGGGCAAAGGGGCGCGCGTGGGGGTGGTTCTCTCTCGCTCTCGCGGGGGGGGAAGGCTGACGCCCTGTAATTTTTTCTTCCCGGGCCGTCTAAGAGCGGATTGGGAAGGGGGGGGAGGGGGGAGGGGCGCAGAGACGTGGGGAGCAGGAGGGGAGAGGCGCGAAGACGGAGCCCCGAGGACGTAGAGATGGCAGAGGACGCGGACACGGATCAAAGAGGGCGAATGGCGCGAATTCGGTCGATCGGACGGCAGAGGGGCAAAGATTTTTTTTTTGGACAAGAGGGAAAATGCGATGAGAAGGGCAAGGGAAAAGGGAGAGAGCTATTACATACTACGGCTCGGCAGGTGGGCGGCGTGCGTTGAGAGTTTTCTACCTGGGCTAGCTCTCTCTTCTAGCCTTCCGCCTTACGGAGTAGTTCGGCTGCTGCTTCTTGGGCCAGTCTCGTGCCCCGGGGAGGAAGGGGGGGGGGGGGGGGGGCATGAATAAGAGCCACTGGCACCGGCCCTGGTAGTCGCAGGCGAAGTGGTTGTAGACGACTTGACCGGTCATCTGTCAGCTGTCAGAGGCTCGTCGGGTATGCTTTCCTCTTTGGCCATTCGGCACCCTCCGTCCCAGGGGGCAGCTTCCCTACTCCGTACTACTCGTGCTGGCAATCATGGGAATTCCGAATTCCAAAGGCCAAAAGGGCCCCCGTCACCGGAGACGACTTCCGATGGTGTGCGACCGCTCTGCGGTGGCCGCGGCTGCTGTCCAGGGATCAGGGAGGCCCCGGGGAAGACGAGAGCGGCTGCCGAGATTGCGCGCCGATGGAGACTTGTGTCACAAGCGGCCATGCGCCTTCCCCCCTATTCCCTGCATTGGCATCGGGCAGGGCCCGGAAGCTTGCAGCATATTTTCCTACGACGTAGTTTCGGTTTTCCCATTTCTTTCTGGTTTCTGCAGAGTACTCCGTACTCCGTACGCATCTGCGGTTATTTTTAGGGCTGAACTATTACGAGTAGTATTATGGAGCACGCAGCCGCCCAAACATTCTTGACACAGTCCGCATTTCTGCTTCCCCTGGATTCGTCTGCATTCCGGTCCGCATGCAGAAGAGTCAGAATCGCCCTGCATCGTCGCATTGGCAAGAGCTGCGTACGGACTACGAGCGATCGTCATGGCTTGGAAACCCTGGCACCCCTGCCGAGCCCTCCCTGTAGTGGGCAAAATAGCGGTGCTGCGGGAGGGCGCCCAGAGAGAATACGAGTAGAACTTTAGCTCGTCTCTAGCTGACCAAGGCCCCTCCCTCCGGTACCGATGACGGCGATCCGGGAGATGACTAAGCCGGCTATTCCCGCTGATCCTGCCCACGACCCCGGTTGGGTCACGATAGCGCCGCATCGGCCGCGGCTGCGTCTTGGCTATGAAGGCGGAGCCTGCGGTGGGTGTGCCCCCCCCCCCGACGAGACAAGCATTTGTCCGGGAGCCACCATGTCTGCAGCCACAGCCGCCGAGCCGGGGCCGTTTCCCGTGGCCGACCCGACGCTCTCCTTTTGGCGCACGGAGCCCGACGAGCTCGACGACTACCGCAGCCCGGGCCCGCTGCCCGCGACGTGCGACGTGCTCATCATCGGCGCCGGCTTCTCTGGCGCGGCGACGGCGTACCACCTGCTGGACGGCAATGCGACGCCGCCGTCGATAGTCGTGCTCGAGGCCCGGTCCGCCTGCTCGGGCGCCACGGGGCGCAACGGCGGCCACGTGAAGCCAGACGTCTACTACCGCGCGTCCAGCTACACGCGCCAGTACGGCCGGGCCGCGGCGGCCGAGGTGGCGCAGTTTGAGGCGCGCCAGGTCTACGCCCTCAAGGCGCTGGTCGAGCGGGAGCACATTGACTGCGACCTGCACCTGACGCGCGCCTACGACGTCTTCTTGCAGCCGGCGCTGGCCGCCACCGTCCGGCGCGAGCTCGCCGCCCTGGTCGCCGACGGCTTCCCGACCGTCCACGACGTGGCCTATTTGCCGGCCGCCCGCGCCGAGGCCCTGTCTGGCGTCCGCGGTGCCGCCGGCGCCGTCTCCTTCACCGCCGCCAGCCTGTGGCCCTACAAGCTGGTCACGCACCTGCTCCGCCTCGCCGTCCGCCGCGGCGTCAACCTGCAGACCAACACGCCCGTCACCCGCGTCTCGGACGGCCGCGACGCCGCCGGCTTCTACACCGTCGACACGCCCCGCGGGCCCGTCCGCGCGCGCTCCCTCGTCTTTGCCACCAACGCCTACACCGCCGGCCTCCTGCCCCAGTACCGCGACAAGATCATCCCCGTCCGCGGCATCTGCAGCCACGTTGCCCTGCCAGAGGGCAAACAGGCCCCCAGCCTGCCCTACTCGTACAGCGTGCGTCGTCTTTTGTTTCCTTTGTTTTCTTTTGTTTCTTTTGTTTCTTTTGTTTCTTTTGTTTCTTTTGTTTCTTTTGTTTCCTTTGTTTTCTTTTGTTTCCTTTCTGTTTCCTTTCTTTTCCTTTCCATCTCCTTTCTGTCTCCTCTTCTCCCCCCTCTCCTCCTGCCGACACTCCACTAGGTCCGCCACAGCACAAAAGGCGCCGACTACCAAATCACCCGTCCCGACGGGAGCATCGTCGTCGGCGGCGCCCGGCCGCACTATCTCAGCCAGCCAGAGCAGTGGTACAACGTCCACGACGACTCCACCCTCATCGAGCCGGCCGCGACCTACTTTGACGGCATCATGCAGCGCACCTTCCGCGGCTGGGAGGACACCGGCGCTGCTGTCGACCACCTCTGGACCGGAATCATGGGAGTGAGTGGCCGAGTCCAGCAAGATCCCATGGCCGACCCCATGGCCGACCCCATGGCCAACTGCATGGCCAACCCCGTGACAACCCAGTCGCTAATCCTGCAGTACACCAACGACCTGCTGCCCCACGTCGGCGCCGTGCCGTCCAGCCAGGGCATGTACATTTGTGCCGGCTTCAATGGCCACGGCATGCCCGCCATTCTCTTGGCCGCCAAGGGCGTCAGCCAGATGATCCGCGAGGGCCTCCCCTTTGAGGCCACCGGCGTGCCCAGCCTGTACAAGAGCACCGAGGCGCGCCTGCAGAATACCGTCAACAGGGTCCTCGACCTGCTCAAGTAGCCTGCTCTTGCTGCTCGCCTCCCGGTATCGGCCACCCTGCCACGCCTCGCCTGTGCCTCGCCTGTGCCTCGCCTGTGCTACGCATGCCCACATCGACTTCGGAACTGCTCTTCTTTGGCTTGGCGCGATAAGACTGTACATCTATGCGAAACACAAACATGCCCGTCCTACTCTCTGTTTTGTCTCGTGTCCCTGTCCCGCCCCCCCCCATGTCCCTCCATACTCACACATTATACCACACACCGGTTTATCCTTCCGCCATGCAGGCCCATCCGCGGGCCTTTTGGCCCCATTTGTTGTGCCTCCCGTATCCGTGCATGTCGTCGTGGAATCATACCCATTGGTTCACTGCAGAGCCAGCCCTCTCTCTAATAGGCCCGCACTTCTAGCTCACGGGCCAGAGCCTGGAGCCGGGCCGTAAAGTGCCCTGCCTCTGAGCTGTAGTCCGCCTCGCCTGTCTTGCGCACCTGGTCGTGAAAATCGATAAACTGGTGGATCGAATCCAGCAGCGGCTTCGGACTGCCGCTCGGCGATAGCCGCGTAAAGGCCTGGTACACCGGATCGTATCGGCAGAGGTACCCAAGTAGAATCGACAGGTACGCAAACGCCACATTGATCTGTGTCTTCTCTTCCGAATCCGCCTGCACCCAACCTGTCAGCACCACACACCGTCCGTATGCACCACACCCTCGCGCACTCACCTCCGCGGCGATCGATCGGCCGTCGAGGAAGCATGTTCCCAGCCGCTCAATCAAGGCCGATCCGCCGTCTTCCACCAGCGATTCCGCCGCCGACTCGTCGTTCTCCGAAAAGTTGATCATCACGCCCAGCATCAGCAGCAGCTCGTCCAGTGCGCCCGCCTCCACGGCACTACCCGCTTTGACAGAGGTCACAATGGCCGCCAGTGCTCTGCTGCTCTGCTCCGCAAGCCGCCGCAAGAGCCCCTTGTCCACGTAGAGGCGCGCTGCCTCCGGGTTGTTGTTGGCCGTGTTCATGGCCAGCTTGAGCGTGAGCAGCTCCAGCCCATTCAGCTGCCGCTCCTGCTGTGAGCGCCCTCTGAGCGATACTTCCAGGGCGTCCGCGATCACGGGTATGTAATGTCGTGTCCACTCGGCACCGATATCCGACTGCATCGCAGCTACCGAATGCCTCTCCAGCAGCGACAACGCCAGATACAGGTCGACGGCCTCTGCGTCGCTCGTGACCCCAAGACACAGGAGGGGCGGCGGCGGCCCCTCTTCGTCCTCCATCTCGTCGGCCGTTTCCGGAAGCGTCGAGGAGACCATGTCGAAAAGCTGCCTCGTCAGGGATGCCGACAGGATGCTGTCGTCCTCGCCAAAACCGCCACCGACGCCGCCTTGGAGCTGCTGCACAAAAAGATGCAGGCTCGTGAGAGCAATCGTCCGCGGCGACAGGTCCGACGGTGCCGCCGGCGCTGGCTTCCAGATCGACAGCCTGCGCATCGCCTCCTTTAGATTGCCCAACAACTGACGTGCGAAACCGGAGACGTTGTTCTTTCGGTCCCGCGCCAGCTTTCCTATGTCCCCGTCCATGTTGAGCAGGATGCCAAATAGAACATCGATCTTGTGGTGCCGCAGATCGCGCAACAGTCGATTCGATGCGGTTCCGCTCGCGAGAAGCGTCACGACGATGCAGCTCAAAACGAAGCCGGCAATCACATCTGTCTCTCTGCCCACCTCGCGGAACAGTTGTGTCTCGGAGCCTTGATCGCGAAAGTGCCGCATAAACGACTTGTCCTGCAGCTTTTCCGCCATCTCCATCAGCGCCGCCCGCCGTGTCGACGAGGGCTTGCCGCTGCCCAACACGCCGATGCGGTCCATAATATCGACAAGCTCGTCGGAAAATCGGCTGTTCGCCCCCGCCTGCCGAAGCTCGTGAATGCTCTGGATGGCACCCTGTGACGAGCCGCCGGCGTCCCCGTCAAAGTCGAACGCGCCAGGTTTGGGCTCCGGTTCTGGCAGGAGGCTCTGCAGCAGCGACAGGTCGCTGCCCGAGGGACCATCCAAACTTGGCGGCTGCTCTGCCAGCATGGTTCTCTCAACGTTGTACGTGAATTTGATGTTGGGCCGTCGGCTGGCTGGGCGACGCGAGATGGTGCCGGGCGTTGATGGTGCGACGGATCTTCTCCCCGGCGACGCCGTCACGAGGCTGTCGGCGTCCAAAAATGTCGCCCGGCCATCGCTGACAGGCGTACTTTGTCTGTATCGGTGTCTGGACGTAGCCGAGCTGGTCTGGCTGCTATCGTCCTTGACACCATCCGCATCCCTGTCCTCGGCGTCCTCGTCGTCTGATTCATCTTCCCCCCTCTGCGCGGCAAGGGTGTCGATGAGTCTCCGTCGTTTCCTCTGCGGTAGTTGAGCTGGTAGCGATTTCTTCTGTTGCTTGTCCTGCGGCCGGAAAGGCATGCCCGTCAACGGCACCTCAGGCTGCTTCGACCTGACGGTTGTGGCCATGCCCTGGGCCTTGCCGAGGGGCGTGGTCGGTGTGCGCACGCCAGAAGCAGCCCTGCGTTCTGTGGCATCCGGTGGGGGTGTCTTTGGAGGTCCTTGGCGGGCCGGAGAACTGGAAGCGACCGGCTGTGTCAGAGGACGGGCTTTTCTTGGGACAGGCCGGGACGGCACGGACGCAAGCTCGTCGACACTGGGCCGTCGCGGCTTTCCGGCACCGGCACTGTCGCCATTGCTGGACGGTTGGCAAGAGGCCGGCTCGGTCTGGGATGGCCTCCGTTTTGTGCCACGCACAGTGCCCAGGGATGAGGAAACGGTGGCGGGGCGCCGGGCGGCAGGTGTGCGCTTCGACGCGACCGCGGTGGGTGCCGTCGTGGTCGTCCTGCCGGCCGTAAGCGGCTTTGTCGTCGTCCTTGCTAGCGGTACCGGCTTTGGCCGGGCAGTCGACTTTGTGACGGGCGGCGGGTTATCATCGACAAAGTCAAAGTCATAGATGTCTTTGACAGGAGCCTGGTTGGACGACTGGGAGGAGAGGGTGGTTTGCGACGACGAGGAGGAAAGCAGAGCGGGCGGTGCTCGTGGCCTTGACGCAGTCTTTCCATACGACGCCAACTTCTTCTTGGGGGGCTGCCCCTTGTCGCCCCAGGGAGACATCACATCGACCGAGATGCGCGCTCGTGCGCCCAGATGACGGGAATGCGAGGTTCGCGATGGAGAGGGGCTTCGGAAGAACAGAGGCCGCAGAGATTTCGGGGGTAAGGCCTATGTGAGCAGAGCATGAGCAGCGCGGCTGCAGTGCGCGGACCGGTGGTTGGTGTTGGTGTTGTTGCAGCTTGTTGCTGTTTGGCTGCTGCTCGGAGCTAAAGGAGAAGAGATGCGGGTGGGGATCTTTCGCGAATGGAGGGAGCGCAGCACATCGGAAGGCGCGTCGGACGGCGTGGTGGTGCCCAAACGGAAGCGGCGACAAAGGGCCAATTGGCAGATGGTGGGTAAGGGGGGAAAGAACGATCGCAAGTCGGATGTCGCAAAGCAGTGAAGTCAAAGACGCAAGTGGAGGTGGGCCGATGTTTACAGAGTGTTTGCCCTCCGCAAGAACCGGAGACAGTGGGTAGGCGCTGGACACTCTCGCGCAGGGCAGGGTTCGACGCAACAGGAAAGGCGGTGTGCACACGCAGCATTCTGCCGCGGCTAGGACACAGTGCCGTTTGTCTGGGAATCGTCAAGACACAATAGCCAATCAGCACGCAGCGCAGTAAAAGGGTACCGCAGCGGGGTTCTGGACTCTAAAAAAGGGTACTGACAGGACTAAATGACAGTGTCATTACGACTTACTCATACTCTGCATGTTAAAAATAACAGAGGCGAAAATTTCTGCAGAAAAGTGTGCTGATAGAGCGTGCAAGCCCGATAAAGGGCCCAATTATGTAACGAGGTTTCCTGTTATCGCCAGCCCAAAAGCGTAAAAATGGTAAAAATAGGTTCAGGTCCCCGCAGCCGTATCGAGGAGCTTGTCCGTTTTATATACATCCGCCGCCGGTCCCCAGCCCCCCCCCCCCAGCGTCGTAGGACAGCGTCCTGCGAGCCTCTCTATTTTCTTCCGACGACACAGGAGAACCAGCCGCCGTCTTTTTTTGGGTTTCCCCGCCGCTCTCCACGCTCTTACTCTCGGCCCTCGTGCTCCTTGTGCTCTTTTCGCGACACCATGGCGTCCAAGCCGGCCGCATCGACGTCGCAGTGCGTGGGGCCGACATACAAGGCGGAAAAGCCGACGGCGACGGTGTCGACGCCGGTGGACGCGAGCACGGTCACGGTTCTGCCCCAGACGCCGCAGCTCATCGCCCTACTGTCGTAGGTGTGCGCACGTGCTTTTTTGCTCGCAGGCGCGGCCGGCTGATTTCACTGTATTCAATAGCATCATCCGCGACAAGGGCACCGACCGCGGCGACTTTATCTTTTATTCGAACCGCATCATCCGCCTGCTCGTCGAGGAGGGCCTCAACCACCTGCCGACGGTCGAGCGCACCGTGACGACGCCCGTCGGCCGGCCGTACGCCGGCCTGCAGTTCCAGGGCAAGATCTGCGGCGTGTCCATCATGCGCGCCGGCGAGGCCATGGAGCAGGGCCTGCGCGACTGCTGCCGCTCGGTGCGCATCGGCAAGATCCTGATCCAGCGCGACGAGGAGACGGCCCAGCCCAAGCTCTTTTACGACAAGCTGCCCGAGGACATTGCCGACCGCTGGGTCCTGCTGCTCGACCCCATGTTCGCCACCGGCGGCTCGGCCACCATGGCCGTCGAGGTGCTCATCTCGCGCGGCGTGCCCGAGGAGCGCATCCTCTTCCTCAACCTCATCGCCAGCCCCGAGGGCATCGCCAAGTTCGCCACCCGCTTCCCGCGCCTGCACGTCGTCACGGCCTTTGTCGACGAGGGCCTCGACGAGAAAAAGTGCGTTCTCCTGTCTCCGCCGACGGCGTCGCCGCTCGCACTAACTCTTTTCACAGCTACATCGTGCCGGGCCTGGGTGACTTTGGTGATCGTTACTACACGATCTAATCATAAGGCCGTCCCACCGCGCTCGGCGGGCCAGCGGATGCCGTCGCGACGCCAGTCCCCTACCTCCTCCCCGTGTTCCGCCCAAGATGGTGCGATCCCACCCTCCCCAGCCCGATCTGGCACCCAATCTCTCACTCCAATCGTATTCCTCGTGTCCAGAAACTGCACACACATAGATATACCGATATAGTGTGCATTGGCAGCGGCCATGGTGGCTGTAATTGTGTGGAAATCGAACCGTCTTGTTGAACCAACTGCTCTCCTTTGTCTCCTCAGCTTCCCAGACGCCCTCAGTCGTACTCGTTATCGCCCGCAATCCCGTCGCCGGCGTACCGCCTGTCAAGCCCGTCGTCGTCGTCGTAGTCATCCCCCCGCGACTTGCCAGCAGACCGGCCCGCACTCATTCTCGCGTGGTTGTCGCCCTCGACCTTGGCAACGGAGTCTGTATTGTGTCAGCAATTGGGTGCACGGATAGGCCCTGGTGGCAGGGTCGACACGTACCGGCGGCATCCACCCACTCGCCGTACACGTCGACGGCCGCAGACAGATCTGTGTCAAGTCAATGGGAAACCCCGAAAGGGAGGAGGGTCGCAACATGAGGGGGGAGTCGTCATACAGTTGATGTCGCACTGGAACTTTTGGCCGCACACTTTGCACTCGAGGTTGCCGATGCCGAGCTTCTTGTCCAGCTTGACTTCCACGGACTTTTCGTGGTTGCAAAAGAGACACGTAAAGGTCGTCGGCAGCGGATCGTTCTACACACGGCGGCTGGTCAGTAGAGGCGAAGTAAAAAAGGACAGATGAGACGGATGCGCAGGCGAGGCATACCCGCTTCGGGCCATTAGGCTTGCGCGAACTCTTCTTGCGCTTTCCCATGGCTCCCGATCAGCACGGCGCGCCGCAGTCGATGGAGATTTTGCTGGCGCAAGAGTGGATGTTGGAGGGACGCGTTGTAGTATGGAGAAATATCTTACCGAGAAAAGCGACGAACAGAATGGGCTGAAGATATGTGGAGCCCCAGCCGCGGCCTCTTTCCCCTCTGGCGGCCCAAGGGCGGTGAGGTGGGGTGTGGCTCGCTCATGCCTCGCCCTTGCAATCAGGCCGTGTTAGTGGCAAAAGCCAGTCTGCTCGCGGAAAAGGCAGGCACGATGAGCGAGGGATATCGAGGGAGGCCCCTTGGAGAGGGGCTTTACGACGTAAGACGCATCCATCAAGACACTTTTGCCTTTCGGTGTGCCACGCCGTCATCATCAAGACAACCCGCCAGCACACCGTTGCTTATCGGCTCTCGGCCTTGCTCAGCTCCCGAAGCTTTCCCCCCTCCTCCCCCCGGCCATCCCGCTCGCCGTTATCTCTGACCAGCTCAACCGGTCCCGATTAGAAACAGCTGCTTTTGGGCTGTTGGGCTTTTGGCCTGCGCTCTGGGCAAGGGCTTTTAGTCCGCCCACGTTGCTCGATCCCGTGGCTGACCGGCTCTCCGCTGTCGCAAACGTGTACATTTATTGACGTAGCTTTCCTGCACACGATTGTGCAGCTCGTTTCTGTTCGACTCTGATCTCTCGTTCCCCCTCTCACCCCTTCCGTCTGTTATCCTTCGGTCACCGTACGGTCACCCGAAAAAGCTCTCGTTCGGAGCTCCCAGCAACAGACCCCACGCACCGTGTCGCTGCCCTTTTACGCCATGGCCACCGTCACTGCTCCCGCAGCCGCCTCCGGACCGGCCGACATGACCACGATCGTCGACATTTTGAAGCGCATTGAGCAGTCCCAGGCTGAGCTTCTGGCTGCTCTCAAAGTGTCCTCGTCCTCGTCTCCGTCCTCTCCGCCCGTGCCGGCTTCCATCATGGCTGCTGCGGCTGCTGCACTCATTCCGTCTCCTCTGGCAGTGACACCGGCGGACTCATTGGCAGAGGAGCCCGCCGCGGCATCTTCGGGACAACCGTCGAGCGGCGCCTTGAATGCTCCTGCAACCAGCGCCAGTCCAAAGCCGGCGTTTTCCTCGCGCATCGTGCTCACGTATGTGCATCACGCTCTCTACTGCATGCCCAGCCCGGGCTAATCACTGTCGCAACCAGGACCTATCCCAACCAGATTGGCATCAACCCATTTCCAATGAACTGGGGCGCCATGGATCCTCGGCAGCGCGGTCCCATTGTAGTGTCTAGGGCACCGTCGACCATCCGCCGGCGCAATGGTAGGGATACAAAGACATAGGGGCTCGTGAGGCAGTTGACCGCGTGCTAACGATTTTTGTGTTTGTTTTTGTTACCATTAGCCATCGGAGGTTCGTTTCTTCCGCTCATCTCTAATAGCCAATATCTGCAAATCTGACAAGGCCGTCCCGACAGCTCACGGTGGCTCGTATTCGGTCTACTATGCACTTGCTCTGGCAAGTCAGGAACTGAAAGCCGATCACAGGTGAACATCGTCTCTATATCCTGTTACAAGTATCTTACTACTTTTCAGGCCTGACTTCACCAACACCGAGCCGGCCGTGCCCATCGGGCCATTCCCCCAGTGGGGCGACAAGAAGAAGATCGTTGCCATGGATCCTTGGGGTCATCTGGAGCCGTTTCTCTGGAAGGACGAGATCGACAAGCAAAATGGTATGCTGAGTGCACCACTACAGGCTGGATGCTAGTCAGCTAACGGCGTGATGCAGTGGACATTCGACCTACGATTGCTATCACAAAGGCACACATGATTGTAGGCAACTCCTGCTGAAACCAGATGCTTTCTCGCACCACGAGGCTAATCGGATATCTCACAGCTTCCCGAACTCGAAGAAAGCGTCAACAAAGGCAGACTGTATGTACTTTACATCGACATCGAAGTCATGCCCATGTGCTAACATATTCCCCCCGTCCAAGTGTCCCCGATGGAAAAGTGTGCTTGAACGAAAGGGGGGAGTTGGCTGTGACCAAATTCGCCGTGGAGCCGGTGCGTTCGATGTTTCCTCTCTTGACCCTCTCCTCGGTTAGGCTTGCTAACCAGGTCGTCCGTCCTCTTTAGGCCTGGTTTCTTCCTGGCGTCGCTGAGCGGTTCGGGATCGGTATGTGTTGGACCTTGGGGGCCTGGTGTTGGGAGACCTGCTACTGAAACTTTTGCGCGACAGATGAGGGCCTCCTCCGCCGATCGCTTTTCGAGTACACGGGTGGAAGCTATCCTGAGGTTCGTGGGGGACGGGGCCGTCACGGGAGCATGTCTTTGACGCCCAGACACTGACTCAGTCTCTGAAACAGCTGATCACACGCGGCGACATCAAGGTCTTCCTGCCCCCAATTGGTAAGTCAGGACCGTTCTGGAAGCAGAGAGAATCGATCGACGGCAAGGGTTCTCACCGATATTCTTTCTAGGCGGTCTGACCGTCTATTGCTTCGGAGATCCGGCCAAGATGTCCGATCCGAACTGCAAGCTGGCTTTGCGTGTGCATGACGAAGTAGGAGCCTCTCCACGGTACTGCCGCTTGCTGCGGGCGTGTGGCTGATATCAAACCAGTGTAACGGCAGCGATGTCTTTGGCTCGGACATCTGCACATGCAGACCGTATCTCATCTTCGGCATCGAAGAGGCCGTCAAGGAGGCCCAACGCGGCGGTAGCGGTGTGGTGATCTACTTCCGCAAAGAAGGCCGCGCCCTCGGCGAGGTAACCAAAGTACGCATAGGTCCCCTCTTTTCGCTCCTGTGCAAGCTGCAGCTGGCTGACACATTCTAGTACCGTACGGCCATCCCTCGTCCCATCCCTCGTGTCTGCCTGCTGACGGTGAATGGTTTCTGCAGTGGTTTACAACGCCCGTAAGCGTGGAGAGGACCGTGCATCGGACTACTTTAAGCGGACAGAAAACATTGCTGGTGTCAAGGACATGCGGTTTCAGGCTCTGATGCCTGATATCCTGCACTGGCTGGGCATTACCAAGATTGACCGGATGCTCAGCATGAGCAAGTACGATTGGCCTGCCTCTGGTTTTCTGAGTCCCCTCTGGCGTCCTGGCTGACAGCATGACAGCATGAAGCACGATGCCATTGTCGGCCAAGGGTACGTATCTGGGACTCTTGCCGGTCGGATTCCCCCCGGCTGCCGGGGTGTCGCCATCTTTCATCTGAGACACCAGACTGGTGTCAAGACTTGTTGATTCTCAGTGTCTCTGAGTCTCACGTGCTGACTGTCTGTCTCAGAATTCCCATTATCGAGCGTGTTGAGCTCCCCGAGGAATGGATTCCGGCCGACTCTCGAGTCGAGATTGACGCCAAAATCAATGCTGGTAAAACGCTCTTTGTTTTTGCTGTTCCACCCCCACCTCTGTTCCTCCAGCGCTAAAGCAGCCTGCGATCCACAGGATATTTCACGGCTGGCCATAGGATGACAGCCGAGGAGCTGCAGGCCGTGCAGGGTAGGACTTGGGAAGAGTAAGCACACATCCCCCGCCGAAGAGCAAATAGCAGAGGGACACCTGGAAATCTGACATGGCCCTCGCATGACAGTGTCGACCATTGAGACGTGGGCTGCGCGCTTGACCTGGGAAGCGGGGGTGGCCGCCGCAGACGGCAGAGAATGGAAGAAGATGGCCCGATGTGGGATGCGCCCGCTCGCCCGCACAAAGAGAGCAGGCTTGCGTTTGCTGTCCGAGTCGGCAACATACCGGCGATGTTTACACGGATGGCTGCGGCGGGGAGCAGGAGTCACGGACATGCACCACTTGTTCTGGTGTGACAATTTGCCAGCTCGGCCTGGAGGAGGGGCAGATGTGTGGGTGGATAGGGAAGGTATACGTACAAGTGCTGGCAGCCACTTAGCAGTGAGCACATTGCCAAACCAAACCGCGCTCTCGATCGTATTACCGGTCTGTCTGAAGTGGTGTCTGCATATCTCGGTCTGTTCTCATCCGCGCTGTCCGTGGCCTGCTCGGGTGGGATCGCTCGACATGCGCGTAGTCGTAAGCTCGTATCTGCCGCAGCGCCCAAGAATGTGTGAGTAAGATCGATTACGAGTATGTAGTGCCCGTGTCGCGTCCTGCAAGGTCTTCATCACGCGCGGAGAGAAGCATGTCTGGTATCTCGTTTATCGAAAGCTCTGCTGTCTATTTGGGATTTGATGCACACATACTCGTATGCAACCTGCTGGCAAAACCGGTGGACACAATGAGTTAGTCGTGTGTCGACACGTGTGCGAGACAATAAGACGCAATGTGTCTCGGCCCCCAAACCGGTATTCCTGAACTCTGTATGTTGCACTCTGCCTTTTGCATCCTGATTTCTGTTGCATCCTGGACCAAAGTCCGGTGAGCCGCACAGACGGTTTGAAGAATGCGATTCCGGCCCAAGGGGACCGGTGAGCCAGCAGCACGGCGTCGGATGGCCTGGCCATGTTGCCATGTTGCCATGTTGCCATGTTGCCATGGAGCTCTTGGAAATGATCGTGTGAGACAATTTCGCCTTGGGACAAATTGGCCAAATGGCCGTGCCAGGTCGGTGATTGCCCATCTCGCCCCATTTCAACTTATTTTGCATTGCTGGGCAAGAGCTACAGGGGTGTGCCTTCCTATATCGTTTTCTGTGAGAACTGGCCTCTTGACCATCTCCGCACCTTTTGCAGTTTCCTGCTTTTTGTCCCCCTCCCCCTCTCTCCTACGAGTACTCGTACATCCCACTTGTCCACCTCGGCATGCTGCGCATCGTGTTGCCACAGGCCCACCGGCCGCAGCCATTCTCGAACGCTGGATCGGCCTGGGGAGACTAGGCTGTAACCATGCACCGGAAGGGCCCCGACAGGATCTCTGTGGCACGAGTACGAATACGGCCAAAGAGACACGATGGCCTGGCACAGGTACGGGTACTCGTAGCTTGAGCTATGAGCAGAGCTGTCGGCCCTCTTGGGGCTGCCGAGCTGCGGTTGCGTGCTTTGCGGGTGCTGTGTTGTTCCACGTGATGAACTGACAACAGCGACGAGAGGGTCAAAGCCGAGACCGAAAGGGACAAGTCCGCCGGCCATTTCCGCCTTAGTGGCGGCAATTCGGTCGAGCTCTAGAAAGCGAACGTGTTCGTTCCCCTGCAGCAGCGGTGTGCTGTAGGGCAGCGCGACGAGGCCCGATCTCCGTGTCAAAGGAAAAAGAAACACCCAAACACCCAAACAAAAAAAAAACATCCATCTGGTGACCGGGCGGCTGGAGTCGGCAAATAGGGCAACCCCCCAACGCGCCGAAGACGGCGGAATGGAGAAGCAAGGGAGGTTTCCGGGGTATCTCTGCTCACCCACAGAGGAGCAGCGAATTACGAGCGCGAAGACGCCGTCTTGGCCAACACATCTTCGATTCTGATCCCCGTCGGCCTTGTGCGAGTACTCGTGTACATCTGTCGCTACCCACTCTGGCTCCTCTTTGATAGTGTGTCCCTTTCGGGCCTGACCCCTTTTTTTCCTGAAGAAGAAAAGACGCCGCTATCCTACCGGGAGATGCATCCGTGCCCAACAGACTCTTGTAGCCTAGCGAGGGCGTCCTTATTTATGGGACCTTTCTACACCGCAAAAAACGAGAGAGCGTCATCCGATACGTCCTCCTCCCCTGGCCCGGGAGTCCCGACTCATTTCCAGGTCGCCTGTCGATGGAAAATCCGCCGATGAAAAGAGGAGAAACGAGGCAAACGGTCTTGTTCACGGGGTAGTCGTTGAGTCAGAAGCGCGTGCGGCAGGGTCCTTTTTCATCTGGAGCAGGGGTGGCATCAAAGCATCAAGGCATGAAAGGATGGCACACCACGCCAGCAGATACTTTGTGTGGCAGGCCGGAAACGGGCCCTGCAACACAAAAAAGGCTGCTGTGGGGGATGCCAACGGGGGTTGGGACTGGACAGACTGGCGGGTTTTTTGTGGGATGCGTCGTGCCCAACCCACCCACACAGCAGCCCTGTGACTTGTGAGCCAACGGTTCTCATATTGGCGGCCATCACGGTGCAGACCGATACCCACAGCGGTCCCCCCCTCTCCAAGTTTTTCTCTTTTTTTTTTTCGTGTTTTTTTTTCTTCGACGGTCATGCTACCTGACCGGCCGGCTTTTGCTTCGGGGTTGCGCGAACTCGTATCTGACAAGCAAACCGGCGGCCAACAGGGGAAGGCACCCAAATCGCCAGCGTTTACTGGGCCCCTGTCGCCAGGGTGGCCGATAGGAGCTGACGGGATGTGGGACTGACTGAGATCATACGGAGTAGATCGTGGCAGAGCGAGGGGATCAGAGCCGGGTGGGAAGACAGAGACCCGAGAAAAAAAAAACAGGAGAGCAGGAAATGCGCCAGCCCAGCGGAATGAGACAAGAGGGCGAAAAGGCCTTCCCCCCCACGGGCTGCGCAGGGCGAAGAACAGGGAAATTGAGCAGGGAGAAGCGAAAGAAGCCGGGAGAATGACCCCCATTTCGTATCCGCCCGTTTTTTTTTTTTTTTTTTTTTGGATGGCAATAACGCACCAGAATTTGCCGCAACCCACCGACTGGACAAGTGGCAGCGTCCAACAGGATGTGGTTGCCCTATCCGGGGGTGGAGGGGGGGGGTGGAGGATGGACCGACGTTCGTTGTTCTCTTGCGTGTGGCTGCCCTGCGCCGCGCCCCCCCTGGTCGTTCCGAGCCATGCATGGCGGCGGGTTCCTGTCTCCCCATTTCCCTTTTGGCACGACCATGAGGGGGCGGCGCCCTGTCAGCCCAAACGGCCAGGTCCTGATACATGTGCGAGTACCGTACCCGTACCCTCCTCGTGCATGGGGGCAGGTTCGCTTCCCGGCTCGTAATAACTCTTTACTATTTCCTTGACCCCGTTGGTCTCCTCTGCGAGAAGCTGATCGAACATCTTTATGACCATATTGCTATGCTAATCTGTCTTGCTTTATATTCTCAACACTTGCTCGCTCGTATCTTTTTATAATTCTTTACATATTCCTTCTTCTGCGTCCAGCCGAACTCTGCTCTCACAGGCTCTTGGTTTACTTATCGGACACTTTGGCGCGCTTCCTCTCGCCTCGACACCCCGGCCTCGCCACACTGCGTCTCATACTGCGTATCTCGCCCACAAACACCAGAAACACCACAAACACCACAAACACCACAAACACCACAAACAACACAAACCGCCACTCGGGACGAAATCCCCATCGGTGCTCGCCCTCGCTCGCAACCCATCTTGCATCGGACCCCGGATAGACCTCGTCCGCCCTTGCACGCTCGCACGCTTGCACGCACGCCTCTCTCTTGGCGGATCCCGTCTTCCAGCCGGCCCTTGCGCCTACTTGCCGCACACCATGCAGCGGGACTCTTCTCGCTCCTCCGGCCAGCGACGGCCACGGCTGCTGCGCGCCTGCGCCACCGAGCCGTCGTCGATCCTCACGGCCTCCACCGTCAACCACAGCCCCCTCGGCGTCTCGGCCATCGGCGACAGCGCCATGGCCGGTCGGCCAAACGCCTACCGCCGCGCCACCGACCTGCTCAACCACGTCGCCTTCCTCTCGTCCTGCAACACCTCGCCGACCAGCAACCCGCCCATGCTCCAGCGCATGAGCAGTCTCGGCAAGAGACGCGGCCCGCCCTCGATCAACACCACCGCCGCCTCCCCGGATGTTGTCGGCGTCTCCCACGGCCACGGCGGCCGCGGCACCGTCTTTGCCGTCACCACCCGCAGCAGCAGCACCGACGGCCTGCGCAGCGGTGGCCGGCGGTCCTCCGAGGACGTCTTTGGCTCGTCACCGGCCTCGACCAACACCGGGACCTCCCTCGACGACGAGCCCCAGTCACCATCTCATCCACGTCAGTCGCACCGCGCTCCCCTCCCCCCTACCCTTCCCCCCCGGCAACACAGTACTGACATGTGCCTCCAGATTCGGCAAACTACTTTAGCTTTCCCAGTTTTGACACCTGGGATCCTGACAGCCAGGATAAAGAGGACGAGGACGGCAGCGTGCCGTGAGGCCTGGAACTGTCCAGCCCGGCCTAGGGTCCAAACTGACGGCGCCGGCTGCCGATCGCCAATGCGGTCCATGGCAGCCGGCCTTTCGGAGGATGTTGCGTGCTGAAGTCGAGGTATACGCAGTGCTTCAGCACCGTGATCGATATTTTTGCCACTCTCACCATTCCTTTCTTTCCCCTTCTCCTTCTGCCTGTTTTGAAACAAACACGGATCAAGAGAAAGCTCAGAGCACAAAGGCCATCGCTGGAACATGCCGCAGCCCCAGTCTCTCAAGCCCTCAAAGCCCCCCACCACCCTGAAGCTCCTACCGTTCCCATTCCCCCCTAAATCGCCGACGCGTTAATCTGGGTGAGCAAGGCGTATATGGCGTTGGCGATACATACCATTGGAATATGTGTATGTTGTGTATGTTGTGAGTGTGATGACACTCTACGACAAGTTCGTCCTACCGAACAAAGGATCGGCGCGGCGGAGGAAGAGGTGCATCGCTAGAGCAGCACAAACACCCCCTCTCGCCGCCCGAGCCCGTGGATGGCTCGTCAGAGCATCACGCAATAGTATATCATACTACAGAGAAATAGAAACCCTGGTTTTCTACTCGACGTGAACGCTGCGTGCGGTTCCTTTTGCTGCCTCTGCATCCCGCACAGCATCAAAGAGATGTAGTAGCTGGTAGGACGTGTGACCACGGCGGCGGAGGGTGACAGCTTGCAGCATCGCCAGTGGGGGTGGAAGAAAAGTGGCGGTCCACACGGGCAAGGAGGCGGCACAACATTATAGCATCCAGACGCCTTGTAACCTTCGGGACCATGTAGGATGTAGTAGCTACAAGGCAGAGTACTCGTACAGTAAAGACCAAGATTGTGCTTCCGGGTGTCAAGGGCAGAACACAAGACAGCACGTACGGCGGCGGAGGCAACAGGCCAATACGAGTACAGCAATATTATGCAAAGCGCAATTCGGCACACGTGCAACTATCGGGACGGAGAAGCGATAGCCCCTTATCCGATCCCCTTATCAGCTGGCCCTGGTGCTGGCTTGGAAAAAATCAAAGCCCTAATGCTAAAGTGACCAATAGCGACTGGCGATTTCTCCCAGTTTGGCTCCACAACGGCCCTCTTGCGACGCCCACAAGATTCTGCCCACGGCTGACCAAAATCCGCAATTCTCCTAGTGCCTGCCCTCAGAGCCAGTCTCGAATATTTTTCTTCCTGCCCTGTCTATTTTCCGACTCCCACACATCTCTCTATTTTCTCATCACCCTTTTGCAATTGTCCACTCAACGCTTGGACAAGCGAATCTGCAAACATGGCGGTTGGAAAGTATGTGCTCGAATCCCCCCGACTGTCGCTGGACGAATATGCTCTTGTTTTGCGTTTCCGTCCCGGAGCGCAGCACGGCGGCGACATGGCGGCCAACGAGTCCGACGACATCAGATGTGCTAACGACGCATCTACAGGAACAAGAGATTGTCCAAGGGCAAGAAGGGCCTGAAGAAGAAGACCGTCGACCCCTTTACCCGGAAGGACTGGTTCAGCATCAAGGTCAGTTCCGTCTCGAGACTCGGGCCGCACGCGCACAGGAAAGACAAGATTTGCTGACCGTATGGACTGTAGGCCCCCACCACCTTCGCCCACCGGGAGTAAGCAGAGATCCCCCTCCAGTCGAGAGATGAAAGTCGCCAAAAAAAAAACCCGGACGGACAGAGGCAGGCGGGGTGTTGGATGCAGCCGTGGCTAACCCGTCCCAGTGTCGGCAAGACGCTCGTCAACCGGACGACCGGTCTGAAGAACGCCAACGACGCCCTCAAGGGCCGGATCGTCGAGGTGTCGCTGGCTGATCTGCAGAAGGACGAGGAGCACTCGTTCCGCAAGATCAAGCTCCGGGTCGACGAGGTGCAGGGCAAGAACTGCCTGACCAACTTCCACGGCCTGGACTTTACGTCGGACAAGCTGCGCTCGCTCGTGCGCAAGTGGCAGTCGCTCATCGAGGCCAACGTGACGGTCAAGACGACGGACGACTACCTGCTGCGCCTGTTTGCCATTGCTTTCACCAAGCGCCGCCCCAACCAGATCAAGAAGACGACCTACGCCGCGTCCTCGCAGATCCGTGCCATCCGGAGAAAGATGACCGAGATCATCCAGCGCGAGGCCAGCAGCTGCACCCTGCAGCAGCTGACTGCCAAGCTGATCCCGGAGGTCATTGGCCGCGAGATTGAGAAGTCGACCCAGGGCATCTACCCCCTGCAGAACGTGAGTGTCTTGATCGTCTACTGATCCAGTGGCCCTGTCCGACTGGCGGCTAACCCTGGCAGGTGCACATCCGCAAGGTGAAGCTGCTGAAGCAGCCCAAGTTCGACGTGGGCTCCCTCCTGGCGCTGCACGGCGAGTCCGGCGGCGGCGAGTCAGGCGAGAAGGTCGACCGGGAATTCAAGGAGGTTGTTCTTGAGGAGGTATAAACAGCTCCCGCTACGTGAGGGAATCGGTCGGGCAAAGGGTTGTATGTAGGGCGTCTGCAATGCGAAACCAAAAAAAAAAAAAGAGTTCTGGAAAGAATGGGAACAATCGAGATTTGTGCCCGCACTAACGCCAAGGAGAAGGAGACGGAAGACGAGAAAAAGGAGGAGGAAAAGGGAAACGGAGCATGGGCAACGGTTTACTCTTTTTGTGTTCCTTTTTTTTAATCGAGAAATGACCTCGTGCCAATGAAGCTGGTGCTCAAGTGCGTGTACGATTTCGAGTACGACGGGTCGAGCTCTGGTCGGACTTGGAAGGGGAAGTTGCACAGCGCCGCCCAGGCAGGCCTCGTGACTCTGACTAATAGCGATGGCCGCCAAGGTGGGGGCATGTCTGTCTAGCCCTCGGACATCGAAGCGGCTCGGATGCGCACACGGTTCTGCCAGTGTCTGCAAATATGGCGAGCGCCGCTGAGATCGCGCTCAAGATTCTGATCATCGGCCCGTCCAACGTGGGCAAGTCCGCATGTAGGTACTCTTGCCGGGAAATGGATGTGTGCAGGCTGACGAGACGACAGTGCTCAAGCGCTACTGCGATGACGAATTTGACCCAAACGATGCGGCGGCGACGATCGGCATTGACTTCCGGGTGCGGGACGAGTCTGCGGCCGATTCCCGGGTTTCCCGACTGACGTCTGGCAGGTCAAGCGGCTGTCGGTCCACGGCAAGACGTGCCGAGTGACGCTTCTAGACACGGTGAGCTTCTGTCCTTTTCTTTTTCTTTTTTCTTTTTTCTTTTTGCTTTTCAAACGGCTCCAACGGCTGAACCTGCCTCGAGGCCGGCCAGGAACGCTTCCGCACGCTCTCGACGAGCTACTACCGCGGCGCGCACGGCATCCTCTTTGTCTACGACGTCACCAACCGGGCGACCTTTGCGCAGATGGACGCGTGGTTTGCCGAGGCCGAGGCCAACACGGCGGCGGCGAGCGGCCCCGACGCGCCTCCGTGCCAGTACTGCCTCGTGGCCGCCAAGGCCGACCGCGCCGACACGAGCCGGGCCGTCTCGGCCGAGGAAGGCCGGGCGCTGGCGCGCAAGTACAGCCCGGCCGACGCCGGCAGCGAGCCGCTCTTTTTCGAGACCAGCGCGCGCACCGGCGATGTGCGCGGCCCCTTTGTGGCGCTCGTCGGCCGCATTGTGGCCTCGGGAGCGGCCGTGGCCGCGCCGTCGCCGGCCGTCGTGCTGGGCGCGGGCGATGGCGACAGCCCTCTGGCTGGCTGTGCGTGTCGAGGATGAAAGATATAGACGATACCCATACTAGACGGACGGTACGATGGACGTCCTGCATTCCCTCCATGTTCTATTCTACGTGACTACATGCGTGTTCTGTATCGGAGTGTTTTCTTTCCCCCTCTCCACGTCTGTTGCTCATTCTTTGGGCGACAGAAAACGGACGACGGCTGGCCGAGTCAGACAGGCTCTTGGCTCCCTTCACCACGGGCACATACCTTGGCGGAACTCTTCGGGCTGCTCGGAGATGACCCAGTGGCCGGCGTCAATGTCGACGAGCTCAAAGAGCGGAAAGAACTGGCCGACAACGGGCAGGGTCTCGTCGGGCACGTATTGGCTCTTGGTGCCGCGAACGAAGAGCGCGGGCTTCTCGAAGCGGACGGCCTGGGGGTCCTTGAAGGGGAAGTCGGCCATGTTGCCGAGGGACCGGGCCAGGGTGTCAATGGGGATGCGGAAGCGCAGCACGTGCTGGTGGCCGCCGGCGTGGACGCGCTCGAGGTTGCCGAGCAGAAACTGGCGGATCGGCAGCGACGGCTCGTAGGCGGCCATGATGTGGTCGGCCTCGGCGTGGCGCGACACCTGGGCGCGCTCAATGTCCTTCATGGCCTGGACGTACTGGCCAAAGGGGCTGCCGAGGCCGGCGTCGACGGGCGCGTTGTCGACGGGGATGACGTCGTGCAGCAGCTCGGGACGACGCAGGGCCAGCGTCATGGCCGTCTTGGCACCCCTGGTCAGGGTCAGCGGCGGCAGGCGCGTGCCAACGGGAAAACGGAAACGTACATGGAGTGTCCGATGAGCGTGACGTCCTTGAGCTTGTGCTCGTAGATGAAGCTCTCCAGGTCGTCCGCCATGGACAGATAGTCATGGCGCGCGACATGGGGCGAGTCGCCGTGGTTCCGGGCGTCCTGCGTCGTCTCTCTGCCGTGTGGCGAGGT
>RQWE01000173.1:0-38481 GCA_004028395.1 Leptographium galeiforme
AAGGGGGGGGAAAGGGGGATTCCAGATGGCAATAATCAAAATAGGGGGGGTACGATAAATCCGTGTGGTGACGGGTGCCCATGGCTGTACGTGTCTTGTTCGTGGGCGACGTGACCGACGAAAAAAGACGGGCGGCCGTTTTGGACATGGGAAAACGGGCCTAATGCGGCAAGGCAAGGGGAAAAGGGATGTTCGTTGGACAGCAGTCTCGATCCGGGGGGGGGTTTGGACTACTCACATGCGCAAACACCGCACCCAATAGCGTCCAGGAGCAGCCTCGTCGTTGACATGCAGACGGAGCCAGTCAGGCGGTGCGATCCAGGGAGGCAACGATGCGGGAGGACGTGCGGCCTGCGTGAGAGGCGTGGGTGCCCACTCTGACTTGCCCACTTGCCCACTTGCCCACTCCAGCTGCTGGGGGGGGGGGGGGGTGGCCCTTTGCTCAGCGGGCGCTATGGCGGTGGGCGCGCTAAAGGGCGGTGTCCAGGCGGGCGTTTCTTTGTAAATGCAACGAGTCGGGGATGCGTGACCTGCCCTTTTTGTATCGCCCACGCACGACCACGCGATCACATGCGGCAAATCGCGCCGCAACCGGGCACGCCAATTCTTTGGGACTCTGCGACTCTGCAAAGCGGCAGCCGCAGTTATGTCGGCGCTGCCGGGCGAGCCGCCGTCGCTGGACGAGCAGGCGCGCTTTGAGATCATCATGAAGCACGGCCACCAGGACCTGGTGCAGGCCGTGGCGTTCAACGCGTACGGCGACCGGTGCGCGACGGGGTCGGTCGACGGCCGGATCCGGGTCTTTAACCGGCTCGAAGGGGGGGTGTGGCGGCTCTGCGACAGCTGGGGGGCGCACGGCGGCGAGATTCTGGAGGTGAGTTTTTCTTTCCTTTCTTTTTTCTTTCTCTTCTTTTCTTTTTCTCTCTTTCTTTTTTCTTTCTCTCTTTCCTTCTTTCTTTTTCTCTTAGTCCCCCCCCCCCCTTTTTCCTGCCGTCTTCCACTCCCCCGCTGACCCCCCAGCTCCAATGGCTCCCACCCACCATCTACCCGAACCTGCTCGCGTCGCTCGGCGTCGAGGGCCGCTTCAAGCTGTGGACCGAGGACCCGGCGGCGGCGCCGGGTCGACGGTTCAGCCAGCGGGCCAAGGGCAGCAACGCCAAGGCGGCGTACGAGGCGCGGTCGGCGCGGTCGGCGTACCGGTCGTTTTCCATGAAGCACAATGACGAGACGCGCCACACGTACCTGGCGCTGCTGGCGGCCGACGGCACGCTGACGGTGCTCGAAAACGAGCAGCCCGAGAACCTGGCCGAGTACGCGGCCCTCGACGAGCTGCACGTGGGCGCGCGGCCGGCGCGCGGCGAGGAGGCCAGCTTCCGCGTGCGCTTCGACCCCAACCCGGACCCGTGCTACTCGGCCCTGCGCGCCGGCGTGCGTGCCGACGCCCTCGGCCTCGTCGTCGCCGCCATGGACACGGTCCGCATCTACCGCACGCGCCCCATCACCACGTCCTCGTACGGCCTGGCCGGCACCGGCCGCGCCTTTTACCTGGCCGCCGAGATCCGCGGCCACCGCGGCCTCGTGCGCGACGTCGCCTGGGCTCCCGGCAGCTTCCGCGGCTACGACATTCTCGCCACCGCCTGCCAGGACGGCTACGTCCGCGTCGTCCGTCTCGACACCCCCTTCCACCCCGCCTCCGACGGCAAGACCTGGGCCGTCGCCGACGTCGTCAAGTCCGGCTCCGACGCCCGCAAGAAGCGCGACGCCAAGCCTGCTTCCGGCCTCACGGCTGCCCATGCCGCCGCTGCTGCTGCCGCCGCCGCCGCCTCCGCCGGTCACGGCCACGGCCACGGCCACGGCCACAGCCTCGGCGACCCCGACGTCGGATCCGGATCCGACAGCGGCAGCAACACGGCCAACGGCGCCGGCGTCTCTTTTGGCAGCACCAACACCGCCGCCTCCGGAGGCGGCGTCCACGCCCTGTCCGAGGCTGCCGCTGCTGCGGCCAACGGGTCCACTGGACTCTCTGGCACAGCCGCCAGACCCGACTCGGCCGCCGACGACGGCACCGTCAGCCTCCTCGCCGACACCCTCGCCTCCACCAGCCTCACCAGCTCCGCCGCCACCTCCTTCTCCGGCATGCCCCCCGCCGACTCCGACCGCAGCGCCCTCGGCAGCGCCGCCCTGCTCGCCGCCAACGCCGCCGCCAACAGCGAGCGCCGCTGGACCGGCGAGCCCGGCCAAGTGCGCCACACCGTGCGCGAGCTGTCCAAGCTGGAAAACCACCGCACGCCCGTCTGGCGCGTCGCCTTTGACGACGACGGCCAGATCCTCGGCAGCGTCGGCGACGACGGCAAGCTGCTCTGCCACCGCCAGACGCCGGACGGCGCCTGGGCCCGCAGCTCCGAGCTGAGCGTCATGAAGATGCGGATGGCGGCGTCGTGAGGGTGTGTGTGCTTAGGTGTCACGTGATCCCGGGTAGTAGGCGATGTTCGATGCAAGCCTGCCAGACGTCAGAACAGCCTCCGCAGCCTCGTTAGTACGATACCGTGTCGTTTTGAATACGGCGTATTACGAGCACAGCACTTCCAAGTAAGAGTGCTCTGTGGTTCCAAATCCTTACGGCTGCACTCTCTAATCCACCTGCGTCATGTGACCACAACATCACTTCACGACTGTAGAATACAAATACAGCGTGTGCTTTGTGTTTCCTAAACCTGAATGTACAAAAAGAACCGCGCCTCTATCTCGTTGCCTGTCTCCTATCCTCCCATCTTTGTCATCTCCTCAGTCTCTCCCTTTTCTCACAAGGCCCCCCCCCCCATCCTCCCATCCATCACCTCACTCCCCTACTTCTTCCGCTTCCCGCCGCCACCACCCTCGGCTTGCGCCTTGCGCTTCTTGCCCTCGCGCGACCAAAACTCCTTGGTCTCGCGCTTCTCGCGCGCCGCCCGCTTCTCCGCGGCGTCCGCCACCGCGCGCCGGTGCTCGACGCGCTTCTCCTCCTTCTTGGCCGCCCGCTTGGTCGTCACGTCCTTGCGGATCGTCGACAGCTTCTGGATCATGTCGCGCATCCGCCGCTCCTCGCCGCCCAGCAGCACGGCCCGCTTCTGCATGTACGTCTTGCGGCCCGGCTTCTGCTTCTTGGTCTGCACAATCTGCTGCCGGAACGGCAGCGACGCCGCCAGCTGCCGCGGCACCTTGAGCGAGTTAAAGTGCCGCTCCTGCCGCTCGATCGTGCGGTACCGGCTGTTGCGCGGCTGCGGCGTGGCCACGCCCAGCGTGCGTCGCAGCTCGCCCGTCAGCCGCATCGCCTGCCACCCGATCAGGTTCGTCACCGGGTTGTAGAACCGCCGCGGCTTCACCGGGTACCACGCCCGCAGAAAGACAATGTCGCTCAGCAGAATCTTGTCCTCAAACGTCGCCCGGAAGGCGCCCTCCTGCTTGAGCGCGTGTTTGATCTGGCCGCGGATGCCCGAGACCGTCTTGATGGCCGCGCCCTCAAACTTGGCAATCTCCAGCGCCGACCCGAACATGCCCTTGACAAAGGCCGTGTTCTTGAAGATCTTGTACGGCGCGCCCGTCAGCTTGAGCTTCTTGACAATCTCCGTCGACTCGTCCACGCTCAGCACCGTGCCCGTCGCCGCGATCCGCAGCCCCTGCTGGTTCACCGCCGCGTCCGTCGCAAACGACTTGAAGCACACAAAGCCCGTGTTGGGCGCCACAAACGGCCCGTAAAACTGCGCAAAACAGTGCATGTGCTCCGGCGTGTACTTGAGCATCCGGTTGCGCGTCCGCGAGTCCGAGATGCTGAACATGGGCAGCGACTGGAACCGCCGCCACCCCAGCGAGAAGATCAGCGGGTCGTTGGTCTTGAGGATCCGCTTGTGCCATCGGTGCCGCTTGATCCGCACCTGCACAAACCCAAACCGCTCCTCCGTCGCCGTCAGCCCCCCCACAATCAGCGGCATCCGCGCCGAGAACTGCCGCACCATCTCCGCCGGCACCCCCTCCACCACCATCCGCCCGTACTGGCCCGCCCGGAACCCCTCCACGCCCGCCCGCTGCCGCTCGTCCAGCGTCTCGTACTCGGCCTTGTTAATGTCCAGCTGCTTCTGCATCAGCGACTTTTGCGCCTCGTACCAGTCGTCCTCCCCAAACTCGTCCGCCGTCGTGCCCGCCTCCTTGCGCGCCATCGCCTTGGGGTTGCTCATGCCCTCCCGGTCCTCCTCCTCGAACCGCAGCCGCAGCTCTTCCTTGCGCCGCGCGTTCTTCTCCCGCTCCTCCTCCAGCGATCCTGCTTCTTCCGCCGGCCCGTGCTTCTCCCCCGTCTCCAGATCCTCAAACGCTCCGTCGCCCTCGTCGTCCTCGTCGAATCCGTCGAATCCCTCGCCGTCCTCTTCGTCGTCCCCCTCCCCGTCGTCGTCCCCATCCTCGTCGTCGTCCTCTCCGTCGCCCCCCTTGCCGCGCTTGGACGTCGTGAACCGCCCCCGCAGAGCCTCGAGTGCGTCGCCCGTCCACCGCTTTGCAAGCGCCTCGTAGTCCAGTAGCGGGACCATGCGGTCTTCCGTCTCGTCTTCCGCATCCTTCGCCTGGGCCTTCTTGAAGAACTCGTCCTCGTCCGCTTCAATATTGTCCTCCTCCTCCTCCTCCTCCTCCTCCGCCTCGCCTCGCCACCGCTTCACCACATCGGCCGCCGAGATCGACGTGTCGTACAGCATCCTCGCCAGCTCCTTTACCGCAAACGGCCGTCTCCGCTTATGCAACTGTTTCGCTCGCTCTGCCATGTTCTCCTTCCACCGGACGGCCGCCTCCTCGTCCGAGCCGAAGTCGCCTTCGTCCTCCTCGCCCTCCTCGTCCTCCCCATCCTCCTCGTCGTCCTCGTCGTCGTCCTCGTCCCCCGAAATGGACCCCAGGTCCGAGTCGCTCTCCTGGAAGGCAACCTCCTCATTCTTCCGATCGCCGCCGTCCCGGAATATCCGGCCCAGCTTCTTCTCGTCAAACTCCGTCTCGACGTCAGACCCGTCATCCCCGTCCGCGTGGCCGTCGTCGTCGGACGCGTCGTCGAAGCCGCCCTCCTCTCCGTCGTCCAGATCGGCAGCCCGTGCTTTGCGCTGCTCCTTCCGGCCGCTGTCGTTCTCCAGCACGTCCTTGACCTCCTTGCCCTTGGCAAACAGCTGCATCCCGCGATCCGTCTCACCGAGAAGCTTCCTCTCGCCCTGCAGTCCAATGATCAGCTCCTCGCCTTCGCCCCGTTCCGCATAGTCCACGTCCTTGTCGAACGTGAAGCCCTTCTCGCGGTAGATGTAAATCGCGTCGCCGTCGATCTTGAGGCCGCTCCGGTCCGACATGGGCGCGTACATCTTCCGGTCCTTCTCGTCCAGCCGCCGCCGTCCCGTCTTCCCGGATGCTTTGGCCTGCGCCTGTTCCATCGCCGGCGTCGGACACGGGTCCGGCTGTGTTTCCATCTTAGAGATTGTGTAGTCGCCGAGTCCGGGGATGTGCACTCTCTGGCCCTGCGCCGCAAAGTTCGTCCCGCGCAGGTACCCCGAGAACACGACCGTCCGGTCACACATCTCGTCCTCCTCAATCTTTGTCGGGTGTGTAATGTCGCGGAAGCTGTCCACAATGGCGTACGGGTGTGAGTTTCTCCAGATGAGCGGCCGCGGGCTCTTCATCACCGACAGGAAGCGCGACAGGTTGTGAATCTCCCGGTCCGGGTACCGTCCATTGATCACGCCGGAGAGGTAGAAGAGGTGTGCACCCTGGTACAGCTCGTTCCACAGCCGATGCTTTAACCGCTTCTTGGCGTCCTTGAGCGCCTGCGGTTTGCGGAAGAGATCGAGGTGCGTCAGAATGCCAAACACGTTGCCAGGCATGCCCGTGGCGGCCAGGACGTTGAGGAACTCCATGGTCTCCATTTCGAATCCGTAGTTGCCGTCAATCATCAAAAGGACAATGTCGGCCACCTTGGCAATGTCCACCATGGCCTCCAGCTCATTCGGACACTCGAGGAACGTGAGACGCTGCTTCTTCGACGTGACGATCGTGATGGGTCCCTGCGGATCTATGATCGTCTCCTTTGCATACCGCCGAATGAGGGACCGGAGGAGCGTCGTCTTGCCGACACCAGGGGGGCCGACAATCGTGACCAGCCGCGGCGGCGGCTCGTCGGGAGCCCGGTCGACGAGAGGAACATGGAGCCGCTTTTCCTTGATCTACACGTGCGAAACAAAATGGTAAGCATACCCTGCCAAAACCGACAGCCCCATCGCCTTCTGAAAACACCCACGTCATGCGACCGTGCAGCCGTGCGCTGTAGCTTGCCAGGATTCGAAAAGGCAAAGGCTTTCGGATTCTCTCCTGTGACCGTTGTCAGCTCCTATTTCCCCCAAACGGCCTATAGCTTTGCATATGGCTTACCCGTATGCCTCTTCTTCTCCTTGGACTTTCTGTGAGGCTTGTGCGCTTGATCCTCCATCTTGACGCAGTGGTGATTTCCCGTCGACAGGAAAAAGCTGGCAGAAAATTTGCGACAGTTGCGGTTCCTGGGATTTTACGCCAAAGTTTTTTTTGGGTTATCTTATCGCGTTATCGATAGCGCCGCTGTCCGCCTTACACCCCCAGCCAATAGGCGGCGGGTTAGGCGGCTGCCGCTACCCCTCATACAGCTGGCGGCTGGGGGCCAAGACTCATTCGACATCCGTCCTTTGGTCATCTTCAACGACTCGCCCGACTCGCCGGTCCTTGCATCTGCGGCTTCTTCACGCGTCTGCATGTAGCGTGTGCTTATCAACATGACTCAAATTGTAGCCAGCCAAACACCACCCATATTGCATGGCCCCTCCGAGAAGGAGAGGAAATATGACCGACAGCTCCGGCTTTGGGCGGCGAGTGGCCAGGCCGCTCTGGAGTCGGCCAACATCCTGGTGGTGAACTCTGGCTGTGGAACCGTGGCTACGGAGACGCTCAAGAATCTCATCCTTCCTGGTAAACCACCCAGGTTTCGGCCCCTTTTCGCTGCATCGGACAAGGCTGACACGCGGTCTCGATCAAAGGCATTGGACGCTTCACCATATTCGACACGGCCACCGTCCTGGAAGAGGACCTCGGTGTGAACTTTTTCCTGGATGAAGCCAGCATCGGCAAGTCCAGAGCCCAGTCCTGCACCGAGCTCCTCCTCGAGCTCAACCCCGAGGTGCAGGGCGACTGGTATCCCAAGCCCGAGGTACGTTGACCGTGCTCGAGCTCTTGGCCCACCCAATCGGCGTCTGCTTGGGCAGCTGAGCCTACACTGACCTGTCCCAGTCTCCCTTGGATCTTGAGAAGCTCCTGGAGACCTCGCCCACGTTCACGATGATCGTGTACTCTCACCCCATATCCCGACAAGACCTCTCGCTCCTTGGTGACTACGGAAAGTCGCACAGCACTCCGCTCATTGCGGTGCACTCGGCCGGGTTCTACTCATACTTCCGCACCCGCCTACCAGGGGCCTTCCCGATCATCGACACACACCCAGATGAGACAGCCACCACGGACCTCCGACTGTTGGCGCCCTGGCCCGAGCTCAGCGCGTTTGCCAAGGAGCTCACAGCAGACATTGGCACGCTCGACGACCACGAGCATGGGCACTTGCCCTACATCGTGGTCCTGCTGCACTACCTGGACCTTTGGCGTGAGGCGCACAACGGCAAGAATCCGACTACATATAAGGAGAAGGTAGAGTTTCGGAAAACCGTCGCGGGGGGTGCCAGACAAAACAACGCCGAGGGACCGGAGGAGAACTTTGAGGAAGCAGTGAGCGCCGTCCTCAGAACCATTGAGAAGCCGTCCCTTCCGTCCGGCGTCCGGGAGATCTTTGCATTCGAGCCACGAGACGCTGTAAGCCGGCCTGTTCGCCGTCCACCAACTCACATCATCCTTCTAACCTTTGGCCCAGGAGCGCAAGTCGGGGTTCTGGACCATTGCCCATGCGGTGAAGCAGTTCTATGATAAGCACGGCGCCCTACCGCTGCCGGGCAAGGTTCCCGACATGAAGGCGCAGTCCAAAGTGTACATCCGGCTGCAGACCATTTACAAGAACAAAGCCTGGAAGGACGCCGCCGAGGTGCTGGCCACGGTGCAAGGGCTTCCGGGTGGCAAAGACATTGACCCCACCGAAGTAGACTTGTTTTGTAAAAACGCCGCATTTGCAAAGCTCATTAATGCGACAGAGACAAGTCCGGGTGGGCTAGCCAAGATTTTCGGTACGTGTCGTTGTTCCTCCATATGCACTTGGTTCTCACGAAATATCTTTACTGCAGAGGAGGAATTCGCCAAGGATGAGAACGCCGAGGCCATGATGATCCCGTTTTCGCTGGCGCCCATCTATCTGGCACTCCAAGCCACGGCACACTCACCTGAAGCGACGGCTGGAGAGATTTTAAAAAACGTTGACCAGATCGTGCCCAACGCCAGCAGGAACGAGCGGATGGTGAACATCGCCGAGGAGCTGGCGCGGGCCGGCGGCGGCGAGCTTCACAACATCTCTGCGCTGACAGGAGGAATGGTGGCGCAGGAAATGATCAAGATCATAACGAAGCAGTACGTCCCGATCGACAACACGTGTATATTTGACGGGATCGGCAGCCGATGCCAGACCCTGCGGCTGCCTGAGTAGACACAGGCAGACAGATATAGGAAACACGAGGCCGTGGCGATCTAAAAAAGAAAATACGAAAGACAATGAGCATGCGTCCACCTTTTGCGGCAGCGTGTCATCGTTCTCGCGTCGTTCTCGTTTTCGTTATCGCCGCGGGAATTTGCCGTGAATGGGCCCAACTAGGAAAGTACAATCACAAGGCCATTCACAGCGCAGCATTTGGCAGTATGCCCGTGCCATACAGTCGGGTTAGGCGTGTTAGACTGTTCCTGTTCCTTGTTGTCAAATAGAACGACGCCACTACCATAACGGAAATAGTCGTCGTTCTCGCTTTTGGCGCAAGCCCATCATATTGGCCAAGCATAACCGAATAACATGCCGTTCAATACCACGGCATACAATGCCTTCTTGGCAGTGAATCAGTCGCCTATATATTACCCCGTCTTCATAGAGGACGAGCAAGCTGTTCAGTTACTCAAGCACGTCATATAACAATAGAAATTGCAAAACTGAACGTCGCATTCACGCTGCACTACCTCGCGCCTAAAGCACACAATAGCTAGACACCCCAGCATGCAAGTCGGTATGCTCTCTACAGAAACGGCATCGGTTGGCTCTTCAGAACACCTGGGAAGACAAGTTTCCCCAGTACCAGATGGCACAAATTCGGCCCATATGAATACCTCTTCCCCTGCCAGCGCTGCACGCAGTCCGTCCAGGGGCTTGGGCGGCTCATTGACGGGCGCCCGCCTGTCGCAGTGGCGATTCTGGGTGCTCAGCACAGGGTAATGCGCTTCTTTCGTCATGTGTTTTTGATTTCCGGTCCTGAGCTGACGTTGGAGAATCTGCCTCGGCCTCTTCTTGTCCATGCTCGATTCGTCCATTGTGGCTACCAGTCTGCTGACGATTGGCGACGACTTGGGCTCCGTGGGCCTGCTCAACTGGGTTGCGCTGGCTTACACGCTGGCCTATCTCGGATGCGCCGTCCTATTTGCACGCTCTGCCGATGTGATTGGTCGCCGCAATGCATACCTGGTCGCATTTACGCTCTTTCTCTGCTTCTCGCTTGGCTGCGGCTTCGCCCGCACGATGCATCAACTGATCGCCCTCCGGACGCTCCAGGGTGTCGGCGGCTCTGGGCTGTACTCACTGTCCATGGTCATGCTGCTCGAGCTGGCACCGCCACAGCTGCAACAGCACATTGCCAGTTTAGCCGGTGTTGTCGTCGCCATAGCGGGCGTGCTGGGCCCTGTCCTCGGCGGCGTACTCACACACTCTGCCTCGTGGCGGTGGATTTTTTGGATAAAGTATGTCAGCCGGCTCCCTGATCTCCCTTTCGTCTGCTGACATGCCTCCTGCAGCTGTCCTATTGCTGCCGTCTCCATGGCCATTTTCGCCCTGTTCTGGCCCAAGGCCGAGGACCTGCAAAGGCCGCAGCTCCGGCCATGGAGAGAGCTCGATGTGCTGGGCTCGGTTCTGCTGATTGCTGCCGCGGTGCTCGTCACGTTTGCCTTTCAAAACGCGGGTGCCAACGGAGCCCAATGGGGACACGCCATCTTCTTGGCGCCGCTGGTGACGGGTGTCGCGTGCTGGGCCGCGCTGTTCGCCTGGGAGTATTGCGTGGAGAGGCGGTGGCCACACATGCTGGCCGCCTTTCCCCTGAAGCTGGTCCGCAACCGCGTGTACAGCTCGGCCCTGATCCACACGATGATGATTGGGTTCTCCTTTTTCACCGTCATCTACGCATTTCCCACCCGCCTGCAGGTGGTCAACGACAAGAGTGCACTCGTCTCCGGCATCATGTTTCTGCCGATGCTGTCCGGCGTCGGTCTCGGCAGCTACCTCGCCGGGGCCATCAGTGCGCGATCCAACCACATGTTTGAGATTTTGGCGGCCTCCAGCTTCCTCGTGGCGCTCGGCTGCGGCTTGGAAACGACAGTGCCGGGCTCCGTCGACCTCCCGGCCAAGGCCCTTGGATTTTTGCCCTTTGTCGGGCTTGGTGCAGGGCTTACGGCGGCAGCGGCTACGATCCTGGCCAGTTCCGAGGCGCCGCTCGGCGAGCACGCACCGGCACAGGGCATCCTCGCCCAGATCCGCGTGTTTGGCGGCAGCATCGGCATCGCCGCGTCTTCAGCGGTGCTCGCGGCGCAGGAGGTGGACCGGCTGGGGCGCCACCCTTTCCATCACCGCCGAGGTGCTCACGTCCGGACAGAATTCGGCCGAAGCCGACCCCATCCGCGAGGCCTATTCAGACGCATTCCGCAAAGACATGCGCACATGTGCCATCGTGGCCGCTGCCAGTGTGGTGGCCGCCTGCGGCACCTATCGTCGAGGTCGAAAGTCGGTGTTTGTGGACAACGGCCAAGAAGCCCATAGAGGAAAACCAGGGCCACTTGTAGACAGCCCCGGCCAAGACTAAAAAGCGGGTACGGCGGAGACGGAGAATGGCGTTATTTGGACCGATTCTGGCATAATCGGCCCCAGCCGGCTTTTGCTCCTGCTTTTTGGCTTGGAATTTGATGGGAGACGCACTTGGGCGGCTGTGGTAGCGTGGCGGCGTGGCGGCGTGGCAGCGTGGCAGCCGACAGACGGCTTTGCATTGGCAAATCACGTAGCCGAGATGGCCGCGTCCACGTTTTGGAAACGACTTTTTGGTCTGCCAATCGCACGCTATCCATTGCCCGCAGCGCCGTTCTTCGGCCGCGGGCAACACAGCCGGCCCCAATTAGCGCCAGACATGGCGGCGGGGTCCGCTGGGCAGCACCTTCCTTTTCTCTTCTGCAACTTTTGCGAATTTCCTCCTTTGCTGCCTCTGACTCACTCTTGTTTTTCTCCAAAGTGTTTCGTATGCTGCCGTCTACCGTCGTCCGAGCTGCCTCCCGTCACTGCACGCCTGCCGTCCGTGTCTTATCGTTGGCCGTCTCGCCGTCGTTTTCGTCTGCCTCGATCCGATCGGCTCCGTCTCATCGCCGCGTCTCGTCGCTCTCGTCGCTCTCATCGCTCTCGTCGCGCCCAAGTCTATCTCGCTTTTGCACGCCATCTGCCCGCGCCATGTCTTCTTCTGCTGGCCGCCGCATCGCCGGCAAGACGATCCTCATCACCGGCGCCTCCTCGGGCATCGGCCGCAGCACGGCCTTTGAGTTTGCCCGCACCGCGGCGGCGGCGCCCAGCGGCAGCGGCCTCTTGCGGCTGATCCTAACGGCCCGCCGCATCGACACGCTGCGCCAGATCGCCGACGACCTCGTCAAGGAGGTCGGCGCCGACAAGGTCCAGGTGCTGCCCGTGCAGCTCGACGTCAGCAACCCCGAGGAGGTCCGCTCGTTTGTGGGCAAGCTGCCCGCCGAGTGGCAGGACATCCACGTCCTCGTGAACAATGCCGGCCTCGTCAAGGGCGTCGCCCGGGCGCCGGAGATTGCCGAGGAGGACGTCAGCATCATGTTCGCGACCAACGTCACCGGCCTCATCAACGTGACCCAGGCGATCCTGCCCATCTTCCAGAAGCGCGCCAACGGCGGCTCCGGCGACATTATCAACATTGGCAGCATTGCCGGCATCGAGCCGTACGCCGGCGGCGGCATCTACTGCGCCACCAAGGCGGCCGTGCGCAGCTTCTCCGAGTCGCTGCGCAAGGAGCTCATCCAAACGCAGATTCGCGTTATCGAGGTGGATCCCGGCCAGGTCGAGACCGAGTTCTCGGTCGTGCGCTTCTATGGCGACAAGGCCAAGGCCGATGCGGTCTATGCGTATGTCCCCCGTCTCTTCGTTTCCGCTGCCAAGGCACTGCTGACCCGTCGTTCCAGAGGCTGCACGCCCCTCACTCCCGACGACATTGCCGAGGTCATTGTCTTTACGGTCACGCGGCCGCCGAACGTCGTCATCGCCAACACTCTGATCTTCCCCCAGCACCAGGTAAGATGGGGCTGCCTATTTTCGATTCCGTCTCGTCCCATCAAGAGTTTGTAGCTGACATGCACAGGCCGGCGCCGGCCTGCTCTTCAAGCGCCCGGCTTAGGTGGATGGTACGGAGCAGGAATGGAGAAGCCATAGACGGGAGCGATAGAATGCCAATTCAGGAAATTCCAGTTGTGGATACCACCTTGCAAGCAGCTGGCGGTGGATCCTTGGAGCTCAAGCGGGCAGTCGAATCAGCCCCCGACATGATTCTGCAACGGCAAGTAGCTCAACCAGTCCAGCCTTACGACGTACAACTCTGTAGAGTGGAGCCCCGCGGACGGGTGCCACGTTGAGGTGGCGATACGAGGAGCATCCTTTGTTGCGATGTGCTCGTAGGTGCTTTGTAGTCATCGTAAAGCGCGCATTTCGCGCAGTGCAAAACAGCTTGGCGAGCAAGTCGACACATAATCACGTGACAATCATCTGGTGCTAGCGCGTCACCGCACACCGACTCCAGCCCCTCGAGCTGTGGCTTGCCCTAGACCGCAAATTTTTTTATCAAATAGGGCCATGGCCTTATCAGTGTGGCGGGGGGAGCGGCAGAATTTTTGGTTTCTGCCCTCCCTATTTTTCTCAATTGTTATGATTTTTCTCCCATTCCATCACCGCCCATCACGACGACCGGAGCAAGACCACACACCGCCACCGCGAAGCAGCCATTAGAAGAGCCCGGGCCCGCGAAGACTGCCAACCTCACGATGGGCCGGAAACCAAACCCCATTATCCTGCAGTTCTTTGAGCGCGGACCTCGTCTCGCCGACAACAGCAACCGGTATCCGCACCGATGCAAGGCGTGCGGCGAGTCGTTTCCCAAGGGCCGTGCCGAGTCGCTGATGACGCACATTTCCAAAAAGTGCCCGGCCATCAGCGAGGCCGACCGCATCAATGCGTGTCTGTCACTTAACGGGCTCAGCCATCACATTGCGGCTGCCACGGCGGCCTCGGCGGGCGGAGGCGCAGGGCTGCGCGGGGTCAGTCGGGCCGGCCACCAGGGCCACCGTCTCGTCGGGGACGGCGGCGTGCACCACGGACACGCCAACGGGCACGGCGTCAACCGCAGCCACGGCCACGGCCATCCGCAACACCTCCTGCCCCCGGCGGGCATGGCGAGCGCGCCTCCGCCGTCCTCGTCCCCTGCGTCGAGCGTCGATGCGGTTGCGATCCAGCGCGACTGGACCGCCCTCGAGACGCTGGCCGAGGTGTCCCGTCAGATCGACCTCAGCGAGAAGCACGACGACCGCACGCCGGGGCCGCCGGGCAGCTCGGGCGGCCCGGGCGGTGAGGCGGTGGTGAAGAACGAGCGCAACACGCCCGGGGCCGCGGGTTCGGCAGCGGCAGGTGCGGCGCAGGCGGTGTCGTTGCCGTTTGAAGCGGGCGACCACATGAACGCGGACGTGTCGGCGATGTTTGAGACAGAACCCAACGGTAGGACGCGACCCAGCGGGGACACGTGGCCGAGATCCATGCTGACCCAGACCTCGCCCCACGCACAGAAGACCCCGACGCGATCACGCTCGAGCAGCTGAAACGGCTCGAGGCGGCGAACCTGTCGATGGCGGCGGCGGCGGCGGCGCAGCTGAACCCGTCGCTGCTGGACCCCCAGCTGCGCGCGGAAGAGGCGACCAAGGCGCAGTCCACGACGGCACTGGGCGACACCGAGATGGGAATGGCGGGCGAGACTGCGACCACAGCGACAGCCACGGCAGCGACAACAACAGCGACGTCGACGGGCTCGATGACTGCGACTGCGGGCGCAGCAGAACACGTGGCGGCGGCGGCAGCGGCGGCGGCGGCGGCAGCGGCGGCGACGACGGTGGTGGAGACGGCTGTGATGACAGAGGAGCCCATGACGTCGGCGCCTCTCCTCCCGACGGTGGACGCGATTGCGGCGTCGAGCCAGCCGTGGGGGGGGATCACGTACCTGGCGGACAACATCCTGCCCGTGTACTCGTCGACGGACCTGCCGACGAGCCCGGGCGACCCCAGCCGGATCAGCTTCCACCTCAACAACCCGAACGAGGCGAGACCGCGACAGGCGCGCGCGCGTTTCAACACGACGCGGAGGAAGGAGGTGCAGGAGGTGCGGCGGATAGGGGCGTGCATCCGCTGTCGGATCCTGCGCAAGACGTGCTCCAAGGGCAGCCCGTGCGACCAGTGCCGCAAGGTGCTGTCGCCGCGGGTGTGGCGGTCGGGCTGCGTGCGGACCAAGTTCACGGAGCAGCTGGACATTTTCTGCGCGGGGGTGCAGGTGGTGCTGGCACAGCACCGGGCGAACCAGCTGCGCGAGACGGTGACCATGGCGAACCACGGGCTGCTGATCGAGGCGACACACTTCCCGGAGAACCCGGCGGTGGCGGTGACGCTCGAGGTGTTCCAGAGCGGCGGGGTGCTGGACGGCGCGACAGCCGCGGCGGCCGCGGCAGCGGCAGCGGCAGCAGCGGCAGCAGCGGCAGCGGCGGCGGCGGCAGCAGCAGCAGCCGTGGCGGCAGCCGTGGAGCAGGCCGGCGGCAGCGATGCGGGGGCGGCGGGCGGCACAGACGAAGCGGCCCACGGCGAGAGCACCGGCACAAACGGCACAAACGGCACAAACGGCACGACCGGCACAAACGGCGCGACGGGCCAAGACGGCAGCACGACGACCACGACCACGGCCGCGGCAGCGGCAGCAGCAGCCGCGGCGACGCCGCTGCATCTCTGGAAGGACGGGGAGATTGTGATGGTGGACACGGGCAAGGACGACGTGCCGCTCAAGATGGAGTACTACATGCGCAACGTGCTGCCCGAGTTTATCCAGCGGGAGCCGTCGCTGTTTGTGCGGACGCTGCTGGAGACGTCGGTGGCGCTGGCGCAGGAGATGAACAGCGTGCTGCTGCGCAAGGCGCTGGAGCTGTGGGGGCTGGTGGAGATTCTGGACCGCGAGCGGCAGTGGCAGATCCGGGTGCGGCCGGCGGGGGGGGCAGGCCCGGCCGAGACAGCCGGGACGGAGAACGAAGGACCGGCCGCGGCGCGGCAGATCAAGGCGGAGACGGACCAGGAGATTTACACGACGCTGTGTCTGCAGCTGACGGCGGGGGCGGAGCGCAAGGCGGCGGCCATCAGCCACAGCCTGCTGACGACGATGCAGCGGCTGCTGCAGGACAGCAAGACCAAGATCGACTACAGCATGTACTTTACCACGCTCATCCTGCTCAACTGCGTGGAGAAGTCGACGTGGGGCTTCAAGGCCTGGGACCAGGAGAGCCTGCGGGCTACGTGGCCGCTGGAGCGCACGCCCCAGGACTTTGCCCAGCAGGGCTACGTGATTGCCGACCTGCTGCGCATGCTGCTGGGCATCCGGCGGGCGCTGCCGCGGACGACGTGTCGGGCGGCCGACGGGATGCTGGTGACGGACGACGAGGACCCGCAGATGCGCAACTTTTTCGAGACGATCAAGCTGAGCTGTGAGTTTTTGGTTCTATTCGTTGTTTGTTTGTTTGTTTGTTTCTTTTTTTTGTTTCTCTCTTTTTTTTTTTTGGTTTCTGTCTTTCTTGTTCTGTTTGTTTGTTTGTTTGTTTGTTTGTTTGTTTGTTTGTTTGTTTGTTTGTTTCTTTTTTTTGTTTCTCTCCTTTGTTTCTCTCCTTCTTTCTCTCTTCCTTCTTCCTTCTTCCCCCGCTGACCCCCCAGACGCCGACGTCGTGGCCAAACAGGAACACCCCGACTTCTCGCCCACCGACTCGCGGTCCTTTGAACTGCTCTTCTGCTCGGCCCTGCTGCTGCCGGTCCGGGAGTGAGCCAGCACGGCCGCCTCTTGTTTCTTTTACACCCCCTCTTCTCACCACTCTACTATGCGACACTGCAGTAATGATGACGTATGCTTTCTATGTTGGGCTTGGCTTGGAATCGGTATACCACTTGCTGCGTGGTTTTTGTTTTTTTCAGGGAGGGGAGAAAAGGGACCAAACGGCGAAGCGCTTTTGTATGAAAGACTTGATGACGGCAACGGAGGGACAGGGAAAGGGCGTCGAAAAGGGGAATGGGAACCGGAAAGACCAATCTTGCCCTGCCGAGGAGCCTTTTTTCTGGCGGCTTGGAGGCGGCGTCCACGGAAACGAAAAAGAAGTCTGCGTTGGCTTCGGGCCTGGCGACAAAGGAACAGTGTATCTTGTATTTTTAGGCAGTCACTAATACATGAAAGCAGACGCTGGCTGGGAGGTGGTGTGTGGTCCTGTCGCAACCCCCTTTTCCGATGCTTTCCCCCCCCCTTTCTCCTATCCTCCCCCTGCACTCGCCGCCGGCGCCGGACTGCCGCGGCCGCTGCCCCCGCCACTGCCGCCGGCCACGCCCGTCCGCTTCGGCTTGCGGAAGCAGGCAAACTCGTTCTTGCTCGCCTCGCGCAGCCGCTTCAGCACGCTGCGCATCTCGGGCAGCTCGTTTTGCAGCCGCGCGCGCGCGTCATTGTCGGTGCGCGCGTCCAGCTCCTGGTAAATCAGCCCCTGCAGCTCGCTGGCGCGCTCCGTCGTGTACTGGCTGAGCGCCTGCGCGATAAACTCCACGTCCAGCGTCGCCTGCATCAGGCCGGCCAGGTCGTAGTGCACGCCGGCCGTGGCCTGCTGGCGCAGGGCCTCGAGCAGGTCACGTGATGTTTGCTCGAGCAAATGCGAAAGGACTTGCTGAGTCAGCGAGTCCGCCGTGGTCGACACCTCCGAGTGCACGAGCACCAGCCGCAGCAGGACCTCGTAGACAAACGGGCGGGCCTCGCGGGGCTTCTCGCCGGCGGCGCCAGAGGCGGCCGGGGCCCCGTTGAGCACGCCGGCGCGCACGATGCGGCGCAGCGCGTCGACCGACGGCCGCGTGTACGACAGAAACAGACGGGTGTCGATCTGGCCGAGCACGTCGCGGATCGTCTTGGTCTCGTCGGTCAGCTTGACGGAAAAGGCGTTTTCAAACTGGGTGTTGAGGCGCGGCACGACCTCGGCGCGCAGGCTCTGGAGGTTGCTGAGCGTGAGGAGCATGCGGACGTTCTGGAGTTTTGTTAGTGGATTCTCAGTTTTCAGTTTTCCGTATGGAATACAGCCCTAAGAAACGGGACAACACGCACCCTGTCTCCCGCGTTGAACGCGCCGCTGTCCAGCAGGGCGGCCACGCGGCTGTCGGCCAGCGGCCCCGAGGCCGCCAGCGTGCTGGCGGCGGCCACGGCGACATAACTGGGCGCGCCGCCGTCGCCGTCGGCCGTGGTCCACTCGTCGTCGGCCCTCTGCAGCGGACGCTCGGCGTTTTCGACCATGCCGCTTAGCGCCTTGTACAGCGTGGTGACGTACTGCGCCCGCACCATCTGCAGCAGCTTGGCCGGCGGCGGCAGCACAATCTCGCCGGCGCCGGGCTTGCCCATGGCCTCGGAGACATACAGAATCTTTTGCATGCCCGCCAGCACGGCGCCCTCAAAGGCCGCAAACACGGTCGGCATCTTGGTGACGTCGCGTCGGTCCGCCGCGCGGTGCCAGTCCTCGACGTGCTTGATGTTCTCCGCGTCGCGGTTCCACGCCGCACACAGCGCCGTCACGCACCGCTCGCGCACCACGCCGACGAGCGTGCGCAGCCGCTCCACCTCCTCGGGCCCGTTGCCGCTGTGGGCTCGCGCGCCCACGGCCGCCATCTCCGTCGCGCCCGCGCCCACCAGCGCCAGCATCTTGGACAGGTAGTGCACGCCGCTGATGGAGTTGGCCCCGGGCGGCCAAAAGGCAAACTTGTCCCAGGCCTCGCCGGACGGGGAGGCTGTCGTGGGCAAAAATGTCGCCCCCGCGGCTGCTGCTGTGGCCGCCGACGGGGACGGGCCGCCGCCGCCGCTCTTGGGGTCCAGCCCCCGCAACCGCCCCGACAGGCCGCCCGGCGAGGCCAGCCCCGACAGCGGCGAGCGCGGCGACCGCGGCGACGGCGGGATGGGCGAGAACAGCAGCGACACGTCCTCGGGCGGCGGCCCGGCAAAGAAGCCAAACACGGCCTCGCGCACCAGCTCGACCAGCTCGGCCGCGCCCTTTTGCAGGTCGGCCGCGCCCTGGGCCGTCAGCCGGTGGTGCGGCAGCGACTCGCCGCCAAAGCCCGTCGGCAGCGACGTCTGCGTCCGGCCCTCGACAAAGCCCTCGATCGTCTGCCAGAACTCGGCCACCTCGCCCAGCAGCCCCTGCGGCGACAGCAGGCCCGCCGTGAACCCCAGCACCTTGTCCCACATCTCCACCGCCTCCGCCCCGTCCAGCGCCCCGATCTTGGCCTCGATCGAGCCCCGGCCCAGCGCCCGCAGGTGCGCCGCAATCGCCGCCGCTGTCGGCCGCTCGCCCGCCGCCAGCCGCCGCCGCATCACCTCCACCTCCACCTTGCCGCGCTCGCACGTCGCCTGGATCTTGCCCTTGAGATAGTCGTACCGGCTCAGCAGCCACACCCAGATCGGGTTGTCCTCCACCCCCAGCTCCAGCAGCAGCGCGATCAGCTCCATGTGCTGGTCCCGCGGGCCCCCCTCCCGTCCTCCTCCCGCCCCCGTCGCCACCCCCCGCAGCGCCGCCGTCGCCGCCGCCCCGTGCATCGACGTGAGCTTGCGCCACACGTCCCGCTTGTACCCCTGGATCTGGTCCTCCACGTCGTGCCACATCCGCGCCGCCACCACCAGCCGGTGCACCTGCTCCTCCGTCGGCGGCTCCGTCGCCGCCGCCAGCCTCACCCCCAGCGCCCGCGCGTCCTCGGCGAACCGCCGCGCCCGGTGGTACTCCTCCACCAGGCTCTCGTGGTCGTTGCGCTTGATGCTCTCCGCCAGCGCCGCGCCCGTCTCCACGTACTCGCGGAACCGCTCCAGCTCCTCCGCCACCGTCCGCAGCGTCTCCTCCTTCTCGCGGCCCCCCAGCGCCGGCCCCCACACCTCCTCCGCCTTGGCCGACACGTCCAGCAGCGGCACCTTGATCCCCAGCACCCCGTACTCGCTCTCCTTGACCAGCGCGTTGCGTTTTCGGCTGACGTTTCCGCCGCCGCTGCCGTCAAACACCGGGCTGGCCAGGCTGCCCAGATGGCCGCCCAGACTGCCGCCCAGACCGCCGCTGCCGCCCAGGCCCGCCGCCGCCGTGCTGCCCATGCTGCTGCGGAAGCTGTTGCGGCTCGCGTGGCGCGAGTGCGGCCGGCCCCGCGGCGTCGTCGGCGCCGCTGCCGCCTCGGCCACCGCCGGATCGACGCCGCGGTACTTCATCTCCTTGTACACATTGTCAATCGTCGCCTTGGCCCGCACGAACCGCTCAAAGTTGGACTCGACCAGCACCTTGAGCGACGCCGACTTCTGGTCGATCGACCGCGACACCGCCTGCAGGCCCGCCATCAACTCCTCCGTGCTGTCGTCCGTGTGGGCCTGCGACAGAAACAGCGCCGGCGAGAAGCTCGTCGACGACAGCAGAAATCGGCTGCGCAGCGCCGCGTCGTCCTGGATCGTAATGTTGATGCTGCCCGCCACCCGGCTGCGCTTCAGCCGCTCAATCACGCTCTCCCCGCTGCCCAGCGGGTCCGGCTCGTCTCGCTGCACCAGGTTGCCCTTGTCGGCCCCTGGCACCGTGCTGCTGCGGTTCGTCGCCACCCGCTCCAGCGCCTGGTATCGCGACTTGCGCCGGTTCAGCTTGGCCTGCCGCAGCCGCGCCTCCGCCTTCTGTCCCCCGTCCCCGCCCGCCTCCTCGTCCGAGGCATCGCTTGCGTTGTCCTTCTCGGCCGGCCACTCTTCTGGGAATGGCGTCGAGATCTGGTAAAAGTCGAGGACCGCCCGCTGGAGGTCCGTCATGGCGGTGGCTGCAACGACGACATGCACCGCTCGCTGGCCATACAGGGGCTGTCGTGTCGTGCGTCTTGTGCGTCGTCGTGTGTCGTCGTGTCGTCGTGTTGTCGTGCTTCGTCGGTCGTCCTCTCTCCGTGGCTTGGCTCCTGCTGATGCAACACCTGTTCAGCCACAGTTTCAGCCACGCTCTCAGCCACACCTCCTCTGGAGCACGCCCCGCCACCAAAAGGCTACGCTCCCCGGCTTCCGAGCCGGCTTAGCCTCTCGTACGACGGAGTTACGACGAGGTCCCCACACCACGGCTGCTGGCCAATCAGACGCCGTCGTGTCGGGCCTGCTTGGTTTTTTGGCCCTGTGGTAGCCGACACATGTAAATTTATCGCTCAATTGGCAGTCATTACTGTACAGCGATTTCACTGTCTTCATTCTCCAACTTTTCCCGGCCGACACCCTTTTCTGCTCTCTCCCTCCAATTGCCCTCCTCCCCAGCGCCTCTCCCTCCCCTCCGCGTCTGCTTTACCTCAGATCCGGACCGTCGTCGCCGCTCGGGATTTTTATTTCTGCTCGCCTGTCCCTCTTCCCTGCTCCAAAATGCTGGCTGTCCGCGCGATTGCTGGCCCGGCCAGACGCCAATGCCTGCGCGCAGCCCCCCGCGCGGCTGCCGCTATCACTCTGCAGGTGCGTACGGCTGCATGGATCTACGACGAGAGAGGGAGGAATAAGAGAGACAGACGGGCTGCTGTGCCACCAGAGCACGAGCGAGAGCTATCCAAGTGCTAACCTGCCCCTCTTTAGAACCAGAGACTCTACTCCAGCCGTGTTGCTGCCTTTACCGGCAAGAAGGATGCCAGCGTGAGCAAACCTCCCCCCCCCCCCCCCCCCCTCCCCACTTCTTCCTTCCTCTTCCCATGTTTCCTCTGTCGCCGATTCTATCGGAGCTGTCTGGCTGCGGTCCGGACGGTGCCGCCTTCTTCGCGGATGTGCCGGACCCAAGTTTCAAGCTGGGACGGCTCCAAATCGGCAAGGAAAAATCACTCGTGGGGCCCCAAGCCCACGGCATCCCCGGACGACGCGACCCGGCCCCGACCGTGTGCTAACGTTCGTTCCTGTGTAGGGCAAGTACACTGTCAGTCTGATTGAGGGTGACGGCATTGGCCCCGAGATCTCCGACGCCGTCAAGAACATCTTTGCGGCCGCCAAGACGCCCATTACCTGGGAGCCGATCGACGTCACGCCCATTCTCAAGGACGGCAAGACGACGATCCCGGAGGCCGCCATCGAGAGCATCAAGCGGAACAAGGTCGCCCTCAAGGGGCCGCTGGCGGTGCGTTGAATGGACACCGCGCTCGTTTTTTTTTTGTCTCCTGCTGACCCCGTCGCGCAGACGCCCATTGGCAAGGGCCACGTGTCGCTCAACCTGACGCTGCGGAGGACGTTCAACCTGTTTGCCAACCTGCGGCCGTGTCGGTCGGTGGCCGGTTTCAAGACGCCGTATGACGGCGTCGACACCGTGCTGATCCGCGAGAACACCGAGGGCGAGTACTCGGGCATCGAGCACATTGTGGTGGACGGCGTGGTGCAGAGCATCAAGCTGATCACGCGCGACGCCAGCGAGCGCGTGCTGCGCTTCGCCTTCCAGCAGGCCGAGGAGATTGGCCGCACAAAGGTGCGCGTCGTCCACAAGGCCACCATTATGAAGCAGAGCGACGGTCTCTTCCTCACCGTGGCCAAGGAGGTGGCCAAGGACTACCCCGGCATCGAGTTTGACGACGAGCTGCTGGACAACACCTGCCTCAAGATGGTCACCGACCCCACGCCCTACAACGACAAGGTCCTGGTCATGCCCAACCTGTACGGCGACATCCTGTCCGACATGTGCGCCGGCCTGATCGGCGGCCTCGGCCTGACGCCCTCGGGCAACATTGGCGACGAGTGCTCCATCTTTGAGGCCGTGCACGGCTCCGCCCCCGACATTGCCGGCAAGGCCCTGGCCAACCCGACGGCCCTGCTGCTCAGCTCCCTGATGCTGCTGCGGCACATGGGCCTGGGCGACTACGCCGCCCGCATCGAGAAGGCCGCCTTTGACACGCTGGCCGAGGGCAAGGCGCTCACCGGCGACCTGGGCGGCAAGGCCAAGACCCACGAGTACGCCGCCGCCATCATCGCAAAGCTGTAGAGGGTTGGCTGCTGCCACTGCCACATCTGCTGCCGCCACAGTCAACGCGCTCCTAGCCGGCGAGAGGGCGCGTCGCTTTACGACGATAAGAATATTTGAATCTTTGGTGTCTTTTTGCACGGTTTTCAACTAGATCTGCTTCCGTACACATCTACGCAAGAAAAGAAAAAAACATGAAAATTACAACAAAACTCCGAATCCGTCATCGTGCTGTAGCCTCTGACTAGCGCCCGCAGCAACTAAAGGCTGCTTATTACGAGTACGGCGTAGTGAGTGATGCGTTGGCGTGCGGCCTCGCCCCCCCGCACTGTGATGGGCGCTTCTCTTTCCCGACTCTGTTATAACCCTGCCATTCGCCCTCTCTCTCCGACTTTGCTTTTCTGCCCTTCAACACACTCGCTGGTTTGACAGCCTCGCGTCCCCAGAGACGCTCCCCCTCGCTATCCTGATCAGTATCCTTCCATCCGCTCGCCGGGTCCTTATTCTGGCCTTTCTTCCTTTTTATTTTCTTTTACAACACTTGATTAAGACAGCATCTTCCGTCATCCATCCACCACCGCTCAGAGAATGCCTATTCCATTGGCCGCCAAAGGTAAGCCTTGGGTGGCGTTTTGTCTGTCTACGAGCACGAGTATTCTGCTGCCCCTCAGCCCCGCTCCTCTGCCGAAGTGCCCGCTGCGCCGGTCCACAATGCCCCATCCGTATTGGATACGCACTAGCCCCGCCGGACAGCCTACCTATTAATTCTTCTGCCTGTTTTGTGGCAAAGATTGCGTACCTACAGGCTAAGCGGCCTCGGCGTGCAGCATCACAAGGAGACCTCGCCTGTTTGATCACACCTCTTTTTTTTTTCTCTCTTTTCTCCCCTACAGAGTACTCGTACTTGTGCCGCGATTTCGAGGCCCATTCATGTCGCCTTTTCTCTCCATCGTTCTGTTTCTCCCCGACCCAAAATCCTAGAATTCGAGCCTCCCTCCTTGAAAGATGCCTCCTATTCACCCAGCCGCCGTTTCAGCGGGCGTCATTGCCCTGTCGATGGCCGTCGCCGCGGCCATCGCCATGTACGAATCGCCCGAGGTGCGCCGCCGGGCCGACGAACTCCGCCGCCGAATCGCCATGGCGCTGCAGTCGCTGGGCGAAAATATCGCCCCCAACGACGACCCGACGACGACGCATGAGCCCATGTTCAACCGGCCCGAGGATGCGGAGGGTTTCATGATGACGCGTGGCGGTGCCACGGGCGAGCCGGGCGGCGTGGAGGCCGACGAGGCCAGCCGCCGCCGCCAGCGCGAGGAGCTGCTGTACTGGAACCAAGTGCGTCTGGAGCGGGAGCAGCAGCGGGAGGCGCAGGAGACGCGCGAGGCGCTCGCGGCGGTCGAGCGGGCCACGCAGGAAGCGGCGGCGGCGGCCGGGCTGTCGACTGCGGGTCTGGCGCCAGCCCCGTTTGGACACCAAAACCAGGGCACGTTTGTGGTCAACACGGGCGCCGACTATTACGGCGTCGCCAGCGAGGATCCGCTCGGCGGCAGCATGATGCGGCGGCGCCGGGCCGAGGGCGTGCGGGGCCTGGACATGTCGATGCACACCAACCCGTTTGGCGACGAGTACGGCATCGGGCTGGACGAGCAGCTGCACGAGGCGACCGTCGCGGCGCCCCTGTCGTCGCTGCGCGCGTCGGCCCTTTCGCAGGGCGCCTACATGGCCCCCGACCACGACGAGATCCTGTCGGACATTTACAACGCCTCCGAGGCGCCAGGCGTCGTGCGGACGACAGCGCCCGCAGAGGTGCTTTTTGACGCCACCCAGGCGGTTTCGTCGGCACCGACGACGGAGCCGACAGAGCCGTCCATGGTGCTGGAGCACGCGCTGGCGGACAACGACTTCAACACGGCCGGACAGGCGCGGGGCAGCAGCGACTCGGACGCGTACGACTCGATCCAGGCGTGGGCGCACACGTCGAGCTTTGCCAGCGGCGGCTTCTACTCGCCGCTGCCCGTCTCGCCGGTGACGGCGCCGTCGGAGCCGGACATGATCAGCGCGGGCGAGATCACGCCGACGGATTCGCTGTCCGTGGTGGACGCGACCGAGCACACGGCCGAGAACGCGGCGGCAGGGCCCAGCGGCCTGGACGACGCCGTCTCGGTCTCGCAGCGGTCGGCCACCGCGGGCCGCGACTTTGACGTGCTCAGCGCCAGCTCCGACGGCGCCAGCCTGATGACGCCGACCAGCTGGTCCGAGGTGGGCAGCGTGATGAGCGAGAGCGATGCCGGGCGGCCGCTGTCGGGGTGAGAGCTGCAAGGGCGACCGGGAGTGCTGAGTGCGGCTGTTAAAACGGCTGTATTAGCGGCTGCAAAAGCGGCTGCAAAAGCGGCTGCAAAAGCGGCTGCAAGAGCGCTGTACACGTGAGATACAAAGCGGCTGGCATGTGCGGCCCGGCTCAAGGGTTCGATTTCGGCGTTTGGGGGGCGAGCCAATTACACCCGGCTTGGGGTTTTGCGTCTTTTTGTTTACTCTGGCAGCTCAGGTTATACGACGTAGGTATGAGTAGATTCGTTGATTAAGTGTACAAACGGTCCAAACGGTCCCTCAATGTGCCTGTCCGACACGTCTAATCGAATATGGCCAGAGGAGTCGTCAGCCAGACGGAGTAGTGGCGCCCACCTCCCCCCCTCCCCCCGGGGGGCTTGATTGGCCAAGGGCCACTAGCACACAATGGCGTGAAAGCGCCCTGGGGGTCAGGCCAAAGTTGGCCCGACTCGAACGCCCTGCTTACGGTGCTGCGTCGCCCCCCCCTGGGGCCTGCTCCGCCGGCGCCGTTATTTTGTCCAGGCAGCCATATTCTGCTGTCCTCCTGTGCCCTTTCCCCTTCTCCGTCTTCTTTCCAACCCATCGACGGCCCAACCCACACAATCGGCCCCCTTTGCTCTGGTGGCCAATTTCCCACCGCTTTTTGCTCCCCTTTTTTATCAATTCGTTCCGTTATTCCGCTTTTGCACACACACTGGCCGGCCGGCCGTTACGAGTACTCGCGCCCGTCCTGCCGTCTGCCGTCTGCCGCCCCCCTTGTCCCGTTCTGTAGTCGCCACAATGAGGGGCCTCTCGGAGGCCGCTCTCCTTCTGGCCGCGGTGCTGGTGCGAGGCGCCGGCGCCGTGTCTCGGCAAGGTGAGAGAACGCGTTGCCATTGGGGCCTCGGATGGCCGTGATGCGTTTCCGTGATGCCAGCGTTGTCCGTGTGATTTTCTGCTTGCTCTCCTGCCTGTCTGTGTCTTTTTCTTCTCCGCCTTTTTCTTGGCTGACCTTGGGCTGTGTCGTATCAGAGAATGCCCCGTCTTCTGCCCTCATCACCATCAAACTCCCCATTGCCCAACTGAACGATGGCAGTTCGTATCTGGTAAGAGACCAGCCAGTCCCCCTTCCTTGACCATTCGACCGGACGCGTTAACGTTCCCCATAGAGTTTCCGCTTTGATGTGCTCGAGTCCCTCGCGGCGTGCGGCCTCACAAATGCCACCGTCAACGGCCAGTTGCTGCCGCAGGACGGCAGCTTCCTGCTGCAATCGGACTCGGAGACGGGATCGGGCTACAGCAACGGCCACGTCGAGGTCAGCGGCAACTGGACCAGCGACTGCTCCCAATGGGGCGATGACACGGACGAGCAGCGTCTCCGGATGCGCGTGACGGCCATCAACGGCATGGCCCTCACGCGCGATGGTCCCGAATCGAGCGACCTGACCATCCGGTTCCGCCAAACGGCACCGGCGCGCATCGTCGACATCGAGGGGGCCGCCAGTGCTTTCCGCTTCAGCGAACCGGCGGCTGTGCCTAGCAGCGCCGATGACACGGAGGCGGCCGAGCTGCTGGCCTGGCAGCAGAGTCTCTCGGCTCTGCACCGCCACACCATTCTCGTCCAACACGACATCCGTGCCCGCGAAAAGTACATGCGGCAGCGCTTCGGCGACTCGTCAGTCAAGCTCGCCTGCTCGGACCGCTCGTTCCTGGGCGCCCTCATCCACCGGATCAGCAGTCTCATCGGCAAGGACAGCTGGGGCGACGAGGCGACCCAGATCTCGATTGCCGACGACGCGGTCAGCAGCAGCTGGGAGGAAATGTACCCGGCGCACGAGGCGCCAGCCTGTGGCGCCAACGGCACCCGCATCGGTCCCCCGCCGCTGCCGCCCTCCCCCCCGCCGTTCCTTGTCCCATGTGTGGAGTCTGCCTCGGCGGGAGGCGAGCAGGATACCGAACCGCTAGACGCCGACCATTCCGACATGGAGGCCGACCCAGAAACGGACGTCTCCGGGTCTACCGGTCATGTCTCTGCCGACCACAAGAAGCACTGGTCAGGATTCGACAAGAACATGAGGCATAGCATGGGGGTATGCTTTATCATGAGGTTTCCATTCGGAGCAGAAAGCTGACAAGGAGGTGTAGGGCACGTTTGCGTATATGGTAGCCATGACAGCCATTTTCGGTATCGTGGTCTGTTCGGTGCACCGCTGCTGCTTCAGACTGCACGCAAGGCTGCACGATGAAGAAGAAGGCGCCTCGGACGACGATCGAAACGGCAGAGGGCGACACACGGCAGGCTTCCGGCAGCGGTTGAACGAGCGGTGGCAGACTCTGTCGACGCGGTATCGGGAGCGACGGGAACGCCGGCGAGCCCGTCGCCAGACACGGCGTCAAGTGCGGCGCGAAGACGGCGGAGAGCAGAAAACGGTTGGGGCGACGATCCTCCGGCTCCTGCGGCGTATTCTCTTTGGACGACACGGCCAGGGCGAGAAGCTGCTGGGCGGACGCAGACGGCGGCAGGATTTGCCGACGGGCTCTCCACGCGGACACATTGAGGCTGTGGTCGTGCCGCCGCCAACGCCTCCGCGCGAATCGTTTGAGCAGCAACAGCTGCTACAGCAACAGCAGCAACAGCAACAGCAGCAACTACAGCAACAGCAGCAAATAGAGCAAGAAGAGCAGCGGATGCTGCTAGAGGCGCAGCTGCAATCGGAGCAGGAGGAGCAGCAGCGGGAGGCCCAGCAACGGCTATTGGCACAGCAGCTCCAGCAGCAGCGGCAGCAGATTCATATACAGCAGATGCTGCAACACCAGATTCAGCACCAACGGTGGGAGCGCCAGATGCGGGAGCAGCAGCAGGGCGATCAGGAGGCACAGCGGCAGCGACAGCAACAGCGGGAGGTGGAGCAGCGGCAGTTGCGCCAGCAGCAGACGACGACGACGACGACGACGACGACAACAGTAGCAGCAAAAATGGCGCCGGTGGCAGCGACGGGAGGCGTGGCGGTGCCGGACGAGGAGGGGCCGCACGGGCGGACGCCGAGCCCGACGATGGAGCAGGAGATTGCGTCGTTCCGGGCGGCGGCGGACGTGGTCGACCAGATCATTGCGGCCGAGGAGGGCCGCCGGGCCGGGGCGCAAACGTCGGCGGCGCGGCGTCAACGCGACCAGCAGCAAATGGCGTCGTCGCTGTCGCGGTCGGCGACGCATGTCCCGACGGTTCGGTCGCTGTCGGCCGTGCCGCCGCAGCACCAGCTGCCGCCGCCACCGCCGCCGCCGCCCTCGGCGGTCAGCCGCACGCCCTACGGGTACGGCGCCACAGACTCGGATTTTGACGACACCGAGTCGGTGCCGCCGGCCTACTCCGAGACGGGCTTCGCCGAGACGGCCTACTCGTACGCCGACCTGGCCGCTGCCGAGGCCTCCATGGTGGCCGATGGGTTCCAGTACCATCCGACGGGCAGCTACTGAGGGCGGGGTTGTCTCTTCTCTCTCGCCCCCGTCCTCGTCATTTTCCTAGTTCCTTTTCCTGTCCGGATTTTCCATCTTTCCCGCGTCCTGTTCTTCCGTGTCCTTGTTCGTGTTTTTTTCCTCTTCCTCTTCCTCCGTACACCTCCTCATTTCTCATCTTCTCCTCTTCTCCTCCTGTCCTCCTCTCCTCCTGTCCTCCTCTCCTCCTGTCCTCCTCTCCACCTCTCCACCTCTCCACCCCCTCTTCCCCTCTTCCCCTCACCCCCTCCCTCGCTTCCGTCTCTACATGCTACAGGTGCTTTTTTTTGTCACGAAGTCATTAGCAATTTAGCGGTCCTTTTCGGTTGGCCATTCATCTATGATGGTTTTGGACATGGGATGTATAGTCAGGGCGCATTAATGTAGATGAGAAAAGACAAACGGGCAGATATTCAAAAAGATAGATACGCGCTACTATGCCACTGCCTCGTGCCGCCGCCGCTGTTTTGGACCACCGCTCAGAAAGGCGTCATAGTTGCTGGCGAGGCGCCGGACGCCGTCGGCCAGCGGCCAGCCTTTGACGTCGCACACGAAGCGGTACATGTCCTCCAGCGCGGCGTCCATGGGGGCGCCGGCCACGTGCAGGTCGCTCTCGACCAGCAGGCGGTCATCGGGACAGGCGGCGATGACTTGGCGCGTGCGCTGGCAGCCGGCCTCGGAGCTGGCATTGACGGCCGTCGAGAAGGACCAGTACACGGCCGCGGGAATGTGCGGGTCGCAGTACTGGCGCAGCACCTCGACGGGGCCGCTAAAGGAGTGCAGGCAGATGGCGGGAGGGTAGGGTGATTTGGGGGAGTCCTTTCTGCCATCGTTGTCCTCCTCCTCCTCCTCCTCCTCTTCCTCCTCACTAGATTCCTCTGCGCCCTCGGCAATCTGCCGCCGCTCCCGCCGCGACAGCACGTCCCGCTCGTGGCCGTGCCACGTCGCGGCCAGCGTCGCAAACAGCAGTCCGTGGGCCTGCACGCCGTGCACGCTGACCGGCCGGCCCAGCTCGGCCGCCAGTCGCAGCTGGGCCGCCAGCACCGCCACCTGGTGCGCTGGCTGCACGCGGAACGGCGACAGACGGCGGCCTTGACGGCCACCGGGTGTGAGGTCGCCGTCGGTGCGGCTTTTGGTGTTTTCAGTGTTTTTAGTGTTTTCAGTGTTTTCGGTGTTTTCGGTGTCTCCCTTGTCGTCTTCCGGCCCCGGCCTCGGTCCCGGCTCCGGCTCCGGCACCCGGAACGCCTTGTCCAGCCCAATCTCGCCCACCAGCGCCCCCGGGTGCGCCAGCAGCCGCGCCCGCGTCTCGGCCACAAAGGCCGACAACGGCCGCACCGCCGCCAGACTGGCCGCCAGCGCGTCCAGCGCCGTCTCGTTGGCCGCCGTGATCGGCGTCAGCACCTGGGCCAGGTGGCGCCGCTTGCCGTCCAGCGTCGTCAGGTCGCCGCCGACCCCGTCGTCTGCGTCATCATACAGCTGGTACGCAAACCACGGGTGCCACCCAAAAGCCGGCACCACCTTTCGCGTCCTGTCGTCGCCCTTTTTCGCTCCCGCCATGACGCCCTGCTCCGCCGCCAGCGTCGCCACCAGGTCCTGGTCCTGTGCCCGCGTCGCCATCACCGTCAGTCGCGCCGCCCCCATGGCCGGGATCTCCGCCACCGCCGCCATGGTGTCCGTCGGGTGGCAGTGCGCATCGCAAATGCGTCCGCTCGTCCACGGAAAAGGCTCCAGCGAACTCTGCGAGCTCCCGTCGCTCATCGCCCGGTGGCCGTGCTGCGCTCCGCACATTTTATCTTGTTCCTAGGATCCGCGCCTATTCCAGATCGGCGTGGCCATGCACTGCTGGCAGTAACTGATTGTTTATAGCCGTGTTGCAACACAGCCAGGCAGCTTTCCCGGCAGTTTCCTTGACTGCTTCGTTCTCGGGCCGTTTCCAGGCGACTCCCAGGCAAGGCATAATAGCGAAATAGCGGGGCAGGCAACAGCCAGCCTAGCGCCTTCCCTGCCAGACGTGCATCGTGGTCATGATCGGGAACATGCCATTTGGGTCCATTCTTTTGTGTGTCTTACTTTTCCTAGGTGCTGTCTCTTCAATTGCCTAGTTTCCCCTGTCATGACTTGCACAAAAATATATTCCAAAGATGCCCAATGCCCAAACGCCCCAACGCCGTCATCATCATCCACAAATATGCCGTCCAACCCGCCGCCTCACAAGGTCTGCCAAAAGTAGTTGGCATAGAAGAAGCGCGAGAACTTCTTGTCCATGTTGACCACATGCACGTCGCCCTTGCGGTCGTTGCGCACCACCGCCCGCGTCCACTCGCCCTCGCGCCCGTCGCGCTCCAGCTCAATCCCCAGGCTGCGGTACACCTTGAGCCGCAGCAACACCTCGTCCTCCGTCGCCGCGCTGCTTCCCGTCGGCCCCTCGTCGCCCTGCAGTTCCAGCTCCTGGAGCCGCGCCGCCAGCTCCGCCGCCTGTGCCGACAGCCGCTCCGTCTCCATCTCCAGGTCCGATGCCGCCTTGGCCACCCGGAACTTGTCCGTGTCCAGCGCCGAAATCGTCGACGCGTGCGCCGCCGCCGAGTGCTTGGCCGCTACTTCGTCGTGCTGCGCCCCGAGCGTGTTGAGCTGGCGGGCGAGTTCTGTCGGTCAGCGTTGTTTTTTTTTATCATTCATTTCTCCCCCTTTTTTTTTCTCTCTCTTCATTTTGTTTCCCCTCCCCCACTTACTCTTCAAAGAACTCTCAGTCTGCTCGACCTGCAGCTGCCGCGCCTCCTGCAGCGTCGACAGCGACTCCTTGATGCGTGCCACCGCCGCCTTATCCGGCGCAATGTTAAAGTTGTCGACCGTGTGTTGGATCAGCTGCGGGCGCACGTTAGCAAAGTCCTCTCCCACTTCCTCATATCACCAGGATACGTACGACCGAGGGGTCCTCTTCAAACAACATCTTGGCGTGTATTGTGTCGTGGCGACCTTCTTGATCAATCGCTGGTCTTGTGCTCTTGTCCTGGCTTCGCTGACTTCTCCCTCCGATGATCGACTTGCTGCGCGTAAAGTGTGTTGTCAAATTCGGCCGAACGCGTCGCTCTAGCGATTATCGCTTATCGTGCCAACCATCCACCACCCGAGGGACACGTCGAGACCCACTAAATATTGGAGATACAACACTCACCAGACACGTTGGGATTTGGGCTCCGCCTTTCTGTCCCGCAAGACAACAAACGGCAGTGTCTTGGCCGCGGTCTCAGAGCAACCCCTCCCCTGGGACAAGTACGAGTACAAACACTGGGCTCGCCCTCTGGCCCGATACAGGCCCGGCCGCTAGAGCTTAGCGGCCATCAGCGCCCCTCCAGCGGCTTTCGCCCGCCGCCCAGGTCGTTTCAGATAAGCAGGTCACATGTCGCGTCGCATTAGGCGCCCGTACGAGTACTGCACCAAGACTCCGTAGCGCCGCAGCGCGGTACTCGTAATTACCGTAGGCTGCCATGGCGCCCTTTCGTTGGGGACACAGCCCAGGCGGAGGTGGCGGGAAGGTGGAGGTGGCACGTCTCGGGCGAACAACCACGGCTTTTTTCCACCCGGTCGTGACCTTTCCTTCCGCCATCTCTCCCGCCAGACAAACGAAACCGCCCAGCAAAACCGCAATCGACTCAACCAGCGCCATTTCCGCCTCTCCGTCCCAATCCCCGGCTCCCATTGTCTTGTGGCCGAACCCCGCGAAAATGGTCGTCGCTCTCCCTTGTACGCAGCCTTTCCCACCTTTTTCGCCCGTCCGTCTCGCCTCCTTCGCCAGACTGCTTGATCCCAGCGTCCCAGGAGCCGAGATGGGCCCGTGTGGCCGTGGCTAACGACGTCGATTGACCCTTGCAGACGCAGTAGACGCGGAGACGTACGTGCCTCACGCCACGCCTTGCTTCCCTTCCCCCTCCCCCTCCTCCTCCCTCTCTCCTCCCTCCTTTGTCCCGGTCCCGCTTCGGTCACGGCCACGCGCACCGTCGACACCGCTGCGCTGAGCGCGCCTCGCCGTCCCGGGCCCGCCTCCGCTCTCCGGGGATATCTTTTTTTGCTGACACCGCAGGGAACAGCCCGCTCAATGCGGCCGAGCTCCAGGTGCTGCGCGCACAGTACGAGAAGGAGGGCGACATGGTCGGCGTCCAGACCAAGTTCAACTTTGCATGGGTATGCTGACTTTTTTTTTTTCTTTTTCCCCTCCTCCCCATCTGCTGGGACCCCCCCCGCCCCTAACTGTCGGTCTCTCGGACAGGGCCTCGTCAAATCAAACGCCCGCAGCGACCAGCAGCAGGGCGTCATGCTCCTGACCGAGATCTTCCGCACCTCCCCGGAGCGCCGCCGCGAGTGCCTCTATTACCTCGCCCTCGGCAACTACAAGCTGGGCAACTACGCAGAGGCCCGCCGCTACAACGAACTTCTGCTCGACAAGGAGCCGACCAACCAGCAGGCCTCCAACCTCAACGCCCTGATCGACGACAAGGTCCAGAAGGAGGGCTTGGTCGGCGTCGCCATTGTCAGCGGCATCGCCGTCGTCGCCGGCGTGGTCGGCGGCGTGCTGCTGCGCAACATGGGCCGTCGGAGGTGATACATGCATGCTGTCCCGTATAGACACTGGTGTTCCTGGGGTTTTCGGAGGAGTCTGGAGAGAGGTTTTTTGCATACGTCATTTTGCCACGGCTGTCTCCTTGCTGTCTTTGCGTTGCCGTTTGTTTTTTCCATGACCATTTGCACAGCCACGGACGGGCACTACGCTGCACAACCTCAACGCCACTCAGTATATATCACATGAATCAAGATTTTTCACGTCGTGTGTCGTGTCCGTACGAGTAAGATACGATTATCTGACAAACATGGGCTTCCGAGGCTTCGACTTCGTGGCCGCTACGAGGACGGTGGATCGCTCTAGGCGAAACCGCTGCTTGGCGTCTTTTCACGTGTTGTGACGTATTCTCACGGCCAGCAGCTTGTCAGCTGCCTCTGGCGCAACCAGCCACAGAGGCTGGGCTTGTTATTGCCTAACCTGCCAAAAGGCGAGTCCAGAATGACAAGGCACTCCACGGGCTCCCGCCCAGCAGCGTTCTAGGGAGACCGCAGCAAAACTTGAACGCCTTATCCGCAACCCGTTGGGCAGGCGCCATCCGGCAAGCACGGTCGTATCTCACTGAATCTCACTTGTGACGGGTTCCTGCCGTTCTGAATGTGCAAAAAGCACCACCCGCACTCCGTATATCCTTTCGCACCTCTCTACGAGTAGTTGCCGTCTCTCGTTTCTCGTTCCTCGGCGTTGTTTTCTGCACACCTCACCAGAGGTTGGGTCCTACAAGCAACGGTTTTCTCCCATATTCCGATTCGCTACAAAACAAAACGTTGAAAATCCTCGTTCCTAATTTACGCCCCTTTATCTTTTCAGGTACGGAGCACACTATCTTACATTCTGTAGAAGCCCAACTCCCGACTGGGCTACTACTTCTGACGCGGGCACTCTGACACAGATAGTAACTGTTAACTCCCGTCCCCAAAATATCCCAGTGGCCTGTCGCTTCTCCTACCGCCCGAGCACACGTACTGATCTCCGCCTTTTTTTTTGTTTCGCTCTCCGGTCGGCTTCTCTCAATCCTTCCGTTTGCATACCGCCGCATTTCTGCACCGGCCTTCCTAACTTCTTCGTCTCCTCTCTCTCCCTCTGCCCATTTCCCGCACCTTGCTGTTTCTCTATTGGGGTACGTGCCAGCCTAGCTGGTCTCGAATTTAATAGACGTGCCCCGCTTTCAACTCTCCTCCCGGAACTTATCACAAATCAACCCCAGCAGCCGACACCCGTCTGCCCCGGCATCCTCTGCCCACACATCCTTGACGCTGGCCTCATAGCCAGGCCGCATCATCTTTCTGTCGATCCAAAGAAAGGGCTTTCTGCGGCCCCCAAGACGGCGAAGCGGCACTGGCTGTTTCAGGGCCAGCCGGCCTCATCCTCTCCGACCCATATCCGCGCTACGCGCGCAGCCAGATCGGCGTTGCTCCTTGGGCCCTCTTTGTCATCGGCTTGCTGCTGGGCCGGGCCTCACCACTCTCAGCCGTCTTCCCTCCACAAAGCAAGGCCTCCAGCTTGAGCTCTGCTCGGCACCTTCGATATGTCTGCTTTCTCGCGGCCTCACCATCTTGCGCATCGCGATGGCCAAGATATCATCTTCTGCCACAGCTGTGGACACCAGTGGTATCGCGACAGCCACGATACGTCGCCGCCGCCGCCATGTCCGAGTCCGAGTTGTGGAAACGATTTCGTTGAAACTGTCAGTGCCTGGCCCCTATAACTCTCCTTCTCATCCCCCTCTCGTCCCCTGCTGACCGCCCGTTCCATAGGTGTCTGCCGACAACGATCCGAGGCATATGGATGCGCCTGACATAGCGACTGCGATGGGCCTTGCCGACTCCCCTTTTGGAAATCTGGAAAGCCTGTTTCACAGAGACTTGAGTCATGACCATGCTGAAGACGGGTCTTCCATGGCTGCCTTGCTCGACGATTTAGGCCAGTATCACCCCCATTACAATGGCCGCAGTCGGCATGGCCCGGCGGACGATTCCGATCCGGACGAAGCCGACATCGCCAGCGTCGAACATGAGACATACAGCTCGAATGGAATCTTCATTCAGCGTCACACCTCTTCCTTCCGGGATGGCCGGCTCGATGGCGCCGGCTCCCGAAGGACACGGGGGAGCAGGCAGACAGGCGGTATTGACCCTAGCGACTCCGCACACCTCATGCACAGATTCGACGACATTATGGGCAACTTTAGCACAGTTCAAGCTGGACGGTCAGGCCGGGACACGCTGTTTTCAGATGAGCGCCACAGCAGCCGGGAGCCGTCCAACCCTGGTACCGGACCGGGCCTGGGCTCCCAGGGCATACCGGTTGGACATGTGCACCAGACGACGTTCAGCGGGCCACACTTCCATGGCGGCACAACGAGCTTCACTATTGCCACGGGCCCAGTACGAGCCGGCGATGGACCTCTCGGCGATTTCAACTCGTATGTACCACGGTTAAGTGTTTTGCCTTTTGTTTTTTATGCTAATCTCCCTTTTGCTGAACCCATAGGATTTTCACGAACCTGATTGGCAACATGGGACCTCCTACCTTACCAGAGGAGGAGAGGACTCCGGGCGACCCTCTGGCCTTCCCGGCCGCGCTTCGCAGCCTGCTATCGACGTTGATTGGCTCCAGGGACGGCCACGGCCTTGGCGATGCGGTGCATTCAGACGAGGCATTGGACCGTATCATATCGATGCTGATGGAGACCGGGCCGGCTTCGGGCGGTGCACCGCCTGCGTCACAAGTTGCTATTGATCAACTGGAGCGCAAAAAGGTGGACGGCAGCCTCCTCGGTCCCGAGGGTCATGCCGAATGCACCATCTGCATATCGAGCGTGCAGCTGGACGAAGAAGTTCTCGCCCTTCCTTGCAAGCATTGGTTCCATGAAGAGTGTGTGGTTATGTGGCTTAAGCAGCATAACACGTGCCCCGTCTGCCGCAATCCCGTCGAGCCCGGCGGTACCGGCGCTGCCCCAAATGGCTCGGCTCCCGGAACTAGCCAGCCCGGCAACAATGAACGCAGCGCCAGCAGCAACACGACTGGCAGCTTATTTTGGACAAATAACACTCGTGGCGTGCCGTCGCGCGGCTCGGACACTGCTTCTCATGTCACTGCAGGGTTCGGTTTGGGTGGTGGCCGGGCGGATGCAAACAGCCGGGCTGGCTCTGGGGGCCCGTCGGGATGGGAATCTCCACCGACTACCAATGCCGATTACGCGGCAAGGCGGTCTTCACAGCTCATTGAGGAAATGCGGCAGATGGCATCTGGCGAAGGCGTAGCAGGCCTGTCCACGAATCGTTACCGCAGCCCACGAGACGCGGAGAGATCGCTGTCAAATAGGAGACGACGCGACTCTCACTCACCCAACGCGTCCTCTATTTTCTCCAACAGGCGTTTCATCCCCGAACGCGAAGCGGACGGTGTGTTCGGCGGGTATCCGTCTGATCGTGAAGACGCATCCGCAGCTTCACACAACCGGCCCTGGGCTCTACCATCCCGCAACAACGGTGGCGGGACGACTGGTGGCCAGACGCGCAGACAGCGGGACTGGAGCCTGGAGCGGAGCCAGCAGCGCGAACGCCAGCGCGAGCGCGAGAGTCTACAGGAGCGCGCATGGCCATCGACGCTTGGCCGGGAGCCGAGCCGGAACACATACTCGGATCCGTTTTCCGGCACTACACATGACCGCCCGACGTCGTGGATGCCTAGTCGGCGCGGGAATTTCGGAGGTGACGCCACGTACGACCGGGGCAGCGAGACGCATACAGCCGCTGCCCGGAGCGAAAGCAGCGGCGGCAGCAGCAATCTTGGCGGCGCCGAACACAGAGCCGAGGCCGACGCTGCCGCGTTGGGGACTGAGCCCGCGGCCGGAAACTCTAGCCAGTCGAGCTCGTCGGGGGGCTTGTTCGGTTTCCTGAATAGATTCAGAGACTCTGGTAACAACCAGTCGTCATCCAGCTCGAGACGGCGGTCTTGAGAGCTTGATTGGTGGGAGAAGGGGTTGCGGATCCGCGGCATCTCCGCTTACATTTTTTCTCTGAAAGTCAACCGAACTCTCCTTAGCCTCTAGGGCATTCCAACGGCCGTTTAATGTCAATTTCCATAGCCCTTTTGCTCCTTCTCATTCCCAAGTGATTTTGGAGGTTTCGGTTCCCAGAGGCTAGGGCGTGTTTCGCAACGAAGGCCAGAGCGACAGAGAATGGATTGCAAATGCCGTTCCGTGTACATGTGCCATCGCCACTCGCTTGGAAGCTTTCAGCCTTGCAAGGAATGTGGCTGGAAGAGCGCCAGCGAAGCAGCACCGTTTTCGGGGCAATTAGACCCGGCAACAAACTGCTACGTTACTTTACGTATTAGTAAGTTACATAGCTGCTGATGTGATTTTATTGAAGGAAATTCAATGTTCCGGAGGGCCAATGGGAAGCAGACATGTCCTCGGCATTTCATATTGAGGACATGCCGGAGTAGCTCTTTTGGGAAAGCACGGCGAGCACGATACGGGACATGATGCGGCAGCTCTGCATTTATAAAGATGAGAGAGGCGCATGGCTGTTATTTCGAGGAGGGGGAATGAAATGCCTGCACCAGCGGCTTGCACTAGTCTTGTGCAATGGCATCTGGGCACTGCAACTTGCAGCGACGCGGTTGGCCCGAAGCCAAGATTGCGTCGGCGAATATTGCAGAGTGCGCTTCGTAAGTCGTATTAATGCGGCCGCGCGTGGCGGAGGGCCATGCACAATTACGTCGAGCGGCCAGCCGTTCGGCCATTGCGTGCCGTGCTGGACTCAGCCACGCAGCACTAATTTTCTCTATTGCCTGTTTAGCAGGCGGCTCCGAGCCCATTGCGCTGACCGGGCTAACCATAAAACCCTGGAAGCCATGCGACGGAGCACGCTAGGGCTGGAAGTGTGATTGATTAGAGCAGCCGCCCAGCTCCGTTAGCTATGCCCCGTGCAGTATACCGCCGTGCATGGCAAGCTTTACGAGTACGGAGTAGTCGTAATACGTCGTAGTATTACGGAGTACTCGTAGAAGAAAAAAACGAGAGAGGGAAAATCCCCCACTAGGAAACCGTCCGGCCACCGGAGCTGCGCCGGAGCGACGTATCTATGACACTCGCCAATGAAAAGCGATATAATTGTGGTGGACCAATGACGAGAAAGCGCGAAGACGCGAGGAAAAAAAAGAGCTATGACGGGCTCCGCAACCCTGGAGCCGCTCCGTCCTTTGAGGGGCGGCTGCTCCGCGAGAGAGAGCTGCCGCTCTCTGCGTGTGCATCTGCTGCGTGTGCGGGAAGGAAGTAAGAATGGCCTTGTCTATTGGGCTTCGCACGGCTCAGCCTGCGGGCTGGCCGACACAACTCCACATTCTTTGCTGCCCCTCCCCCATCGATGCTCTTACTGTAAGTTGCGCGTGGGGAAACCTAGAGCTATTTCGTTCACTCTCTCTACTCCGTAGGTTTTTTTGCGTTTTGCGCTGTGCACCGGCAAGGCAACTCCGTCTCCACCGCTCCGAGAGAGGACTCGTTCCTTCCCACTTTTTTCGGCCCCCCCCCCCCCCCC